>JAZDUH010000098.1:19612500-19740000 GCA_036419115.1 Scarus forsteni | reverse complement strand
ACTTTCTGCTAAAATCCTACAAAAATCAGAATGTCCATAAAATTCAACTTATAGACTTTTGGTATCTCATTTGATACATTAGGTGTTTTTGGCAACTGATAATCCATTTGAGGACATTTTTATCATTTATCTGATTTTATTCAGATGTTTTTTGTCATTGTTGATCATATTGAGTAGATAGAGGTATTATAAAAGTATGTGTCAAATATGACACAATTGGCATTATAGGGTTCAAACTCAAACATCTCCAGTTAAATAAAATATTTCAGAATAATACAAGCTAATGTTTAAGGTGCTATGCTAAGCTGAAAAATGAAATAAATATCCATATTTTAACAACCAACAACATAACATTTAAAGGAGACATATCATGCTTGTTTCTCCTTTTCACTATGCCAGGCTAGGATGCCTGTAAAGCATTTCTGCCCTCAGTACAAGTCATTTAGTTCCTTCATTGCCCCACAATAGCGTTCTCAAAATCCTCATTTTAGGCCATTAACAAGCTCTCGTTGAAACACGAGGATCTCAGGATGACCTACAGTAACCTCGCAACGTCACAGCCCTTTGTGCTCTGATTAGTTAGTTCTCCTACAGGCCAAAGCTGGTAATGAGTGAGTGTGAGCTAGGGAGCTATATACTGCTGGTTGGTGGATGTGTTCCTAGGTGACGGTTTTGTGGCTAACGGACATCACAGAGGAGGAGCTGTTTTATCAGATTACTCCAATAAAAAGAAAGGTACCTCGTGTCATAGACATAAACACTAGACGCCGCGCTGCCTGTGTCCGCCCAGCGCTTTGATACGTCAGCGCGGCCGCCATATTGTGACGGTCGAGTCAGCCCTGTCAATCAAAACATGACATCGTGAAAGCGATGTGTTTTCTGATAAAAAACACGAACGTTTCCATTTACGTGGATGTCAAGCATCATTTTAGACACCGATTTATAGTTATCAACGTAAAATACTCATGTAAATTCTTTAGGTTGCTAATCGGCGCTGGAGTGGCAGCTATTTTGTTCAATAAGCAATAATTGAGAGAAATGAAAGAAGTCGGCAGATCGGATATCGAAATATATGAAATATAAAAATGAAAGTATCTGTAAATATGTTAAGTATGTAAGTATTTAATAAAATGTTCCTATGCCCCATGCAGTTCGATATCCGATCTAATTTCTTTCATTTCTCAAAATTATTCCTTATTAAACAAAATAGCTGCCACTCCAGCCCGATTAGCAACCTAAAGAATTTACATATATTTACAATTTACGATTTTTACGCCGATAACTGTAAATCGGTGTCTAAAATGATGCTTGACTTCTACGTAAATGGAAACGTTCGTGTTTTTTATCAGAAAACACATCGCTTTCACGATGTCATGTTTTGATTGACAGGGCTGACTCGACCGTCACAATATGGCGGCCGCGCTGACGTATGATCCGGCCAGTCGATGAGGCGTCTAGTGTATATGCCTCGTGTCGTCACGACGATTTAAATCTCGCGGACATCTCGCAATGACCTATTTTCAGAGGCATCAAATCTCCTTCTAGGATATCAGAAAAAATACAATATCTAATTTTTTGAAGGTCTAAGGTGTAAGGTCTTGTTTTCAAATTTATTACATTACATGTAAGTATTAAATCATGCATCAGCATGATATGTCTCCTTTAACTGGATGGTCTTATTCTCTCATAAATTTGAACCTAGAACTAGACTTCACACACTATAGTCAATATTTACAAAACTGAAACTAAGCTAAATAATAAAAAAAAACAACTCTGAAACTAATTTATGAAAACGACTTTAAGGGCAGAACATTTATGACTTTTTTATTTTTTTTCTCTTGTTTTGGCTTTTTTTAATTTTCAGCCCAGTTTAATGTATAGTCGGGGGGCTGTCAGTCAGATCATTTGTCCTCAGTCGACGTGAACACTCATCTCTGTGCATGTGTGATTAAGAAACTCCCCCCTCAACAGGAGAAAGGACTATTAAACTTTACTTTGTTTTACTTTTTATTGTATTTAATTATCTGACTGTCACTAAGATGACTCGGCGGAGCTTCGCTGCGTCTTCCGACTTGTTTCACCCTGCTGTAACCTGACACCACAGAGTCTGGGCTCATTTGCATACTGACAGCTGATTGGATGATTACCAAGGGCTGTCCGTGTGTGCGTGCGTACGTGCGTGCGTATGTGCGTGCGAATGTGTACGGGCCCTGCTGTTAAACGGAGAGATACATCCATGGGAGAGACAGAGGAAGCAGACGCTGTGTTTTGTCTGGTTTTGGCGGATTTTCAGCTACTGCCGTCACTTTTGTCAATTTTTAATACGCTGTATTACGTTTGTAGGTATATCAAGATGTGCTCTCTGAACTTCTAAACTTTTGATTTGAGAGAGAGAGAGAGATGAGGGACTTGCAACAGCAGTCAGTGTTTTCACCCGGGGAGCGCCAGGTGCACCGGTGCGACCAACAAAAAATGTTAGGTGCACTCTTACGAATTTTGGTTCCATATGCAACCAAAATGGTCACAGTCGAGAGCCCTGTCTATATATAATATATATATATATATATATATATATATATATATATATATATATATATATATATATATATATATATATATATATATATATATATATATGTGTGTATATATATATTAGTAACGGTACATGTATCCGTACCGAACCGCTTGAAAAGGACGTTCGGTTCGGCACAGTGCTGTACTCGAACGAGAACAGAAAGTTTACGTTAGCCGCTGCACATGGCTCTTTATTGTTCATGGGGGTACTTGTCTACGATAGCCAGGGTTAGGGCAGGCTTTTTAATATTCATGAGGAAAGTGGTCTGTGATTCGTGCTCTTGTGATCATGTGCATATCATGTGGACGTGACATCTCATGGCGAGCCAATCAGAAGACGAATATCAAAGAGCTTCCGTAACCACAGGAGCTTGTGTCTGAATTGTGCATCATGGCTACTGCCAGCGACCAACCGGAGCTTGAAGAGCCTCCCCCGTCGCTGAAATCTCCTGTATGGGAACACTTTGGCTTCATTGTGAAATATTGCAACGGAGAAAGACAAGTGGATAAAACGACTGCAGTGTGCCAATACTGTTCAACTGAGGTCGGGTATTTTCCGACAGCACATCAAACATGCCAGCTCACCTGAAACGGCACCACTCGAGTGTAAAGATTTCCAGGGTAAGGAAAAAAGAAAAAAAAACACTGTAGTGCAAACTCAACTGCCGTCTGCACTCAAGCAACCTCTCCCTGACAGTTCAGATCGGGTCAAAGCGAAAACAGCATCCATCAGCGTTTTTATAGCATCGGATTGAAGACCATATTCAATTGTGGAAAATGCTGGTTTTAAACACATGCTAAAGGTGATTGAGCCGTGCGATAAAGTAGCCAGTCGTCCACATTATTTTTAATTTCATACATTTGTTGTTTATTTATTTTATTTAACTTATTAGTATTACCAAGCAGCACATTGAATTTATTTTGGTTTTAAGTTTGTATAATGACAAATTTTTGGTTTAATAAACGTGCTAAACAAGCAAATGGTTTTGCGTTGTTCCCATACTGTACCGAAAATGTACCGAACCGTGACCGCCCCCCGCGCCCCCCCCAAAAAAACACCGAGGTACGTACCGAACCATCATTCTTGTGTACCGTTATACCCCTAGTATATATATATATATATATATATATATATATATATATATATATGTATGTGTATATATATATATATATATATATATATATATATATATATATATATATATATACACATATACATATACATATACACACACACATATATATGTGTGTATACATAGATATATACACACACACACATATATATATATATCCACACACACATATACATATATATATATATATCTATATATATCTATATCTATATATATATATATATATATATATATATATATATATATATATATATATATATATATATATATATATATATATATATATATATATATATATATATATACATATATATATACATATATATATATATAAATATATATATATATATATATATATATATTAGGGATGTTAGGATATGGAAATTTTGTATCACGGTTATTGTAACCAAAATTATCACGGTTATCATTATTATCGCGCTATTGTTGCAGTGTGCTAAAAATGTTAAAAAAGTACTTTTACACAGAATTGAAATCATTTAACCCCTTTATTGTTATATTCATAACAGTTCTTTTGTCTTTTTTGTCATTAAATGTGTCAGACTCAGAGGCCAAACAATGCAAACTGCGCATGTGCACCTCGCGTGAGGTTCCTTAATCGAGGACAGATACATAGTTCCGGCTTTTCCAGGCAAAGAGCAGCATCACCGTGCGTTACTGAGGCAGTGTGGTGATCAAGCACGATATAACGGTAATTTTAATTGGACACAGTAACGATTATCGTGGAAATTTTATCGCGGTTTACCATTTTACCAGAAACCGTTACATTCCTAATAAATATATATGTATATATATATATAGATATATAGATATATATAAAAATATATATATATATATTAGGGGTGTAACGAAATGGTCAACTCACGAAACGATACGAAATACGAAACAGGGCCCACGATACGAAATAGTCACGATACGAAATAAAGATGAAGGAAAATCCCCAACAGTAGGAAGTTGTGAAAAAAATCTCATTTTCTTTATTTTCTTCCTAATGCAGACATACAAAAAATATTGCTGCATCAGTGCGAAATAAATGCTCTTTGAAAAAGTTTTTTTTTCCCCTTATTTAGACTACAGTGCAAATACAAACATAAAATCTCGATAAAAAGTGCTCTGTTGTTGTAACAATCAAGATAAGTACATTCTTGAATGAAAAGGAATACAAATAGCAGTCCTCAGAGCTGCAGTTTAGACCTATAAATATCTGAACTGTGAACTATAATATTTAGCCTATAACAGTGCATATACTTCTGATCTTCAAGTATGATCAAATTCTGTCAACTTAACAGTAGATGCAAAAATCAAATATTGTTTTTTATGCATACTTACACAAACATAGTGAAACAGTTTTCTGTTTCATATTTTTATTTTGTGTATGCAAGAAGAGGAAGGGCACATACATGTTTACACTGATGTCATCAAATACCACCATTGGATGCACCATTTGGATTAAATTTGTACATTTCAACAAGAACAAACAATAACCACAACACACACATAAAAATAGTAGCAATAACAGATAATAAAATAAAATAGCAAAAAAGGATAATAGTAAAATACAAAAAAATAAAAATAAAAATAAAAATAAAAAAAAAAAAATAAATAAAAATAGATAAAGTTGTATACATATATACATATCCACATACATACGTACAAACGCAAAAATAAAAGAAAAAAAGAAGGAGAAAGGGAGGAGGGTGGGTGTTACACTGTTGTAAAAAGATCCAGAAATGGTTGCCACTTCTTGTAAAAATTATTCTGTTTTCCCATTTTTGAATATCTAATTTTCTCTACTTTTAAAAAAGACATAACCTCATTAACCCATTGTGTGCTGGAAAGAGTTGCTGTGGATTTCCAGTTTAGAAGGAGGTGGCGTTTAGCGATCAGAGAAGTTAAAGCAATCACTTCCAATTCGTTTGTAGAATATTGGGTGTAGTGTTCAGGAAAACCAAAAATACCAATGTGTGGTGAAAAGTCAATAGTTTTAGAGTACAGCTGAGATATAGTGTTGAAATAAATTTGCCAAAAATTTGTCAGAGCTGGACATGAAAAAAACATATGTGTGAGATTGCAGGGTGAGCCTCCACATCTATCACAAACATCTACTATGTTTGGAAAAAATTTTGCCAGCTTAGTCTTTGAATAATGACATCTAAATACAACTTTAAATTGTATTAAAGTCAAGTGGGTACAAATAGAGGCTTTGTGAATACCTTTCAATGCACTCTCCCACCACTCTTCATTAAAAGTCAGTCCTAATTCACTTTCCCAGGTTTCCTTTATGTTGGTGGTCAGGTAACCATCATATGACTGAATTGATCTGTAGATCTTTGAAATCAAGGACCCTTGTAAAAGACTAAGTTGCAAAAGTTCACCCCATGGTCGCTCAGGTGGAAGGTGAGGGAAGTTAGAAAATAGGGATTTAGCACAATTCCTCACCTGAAAATACCTAAAAAGATGGGTTGGTGGGAAATTGAATTCAGTGGCCAGGTCTGAGAAAGAGCGAAATATTCCTCCCTTGTAGAGATCCTTAAAACACTTCAGCCCTTTTTCCTTCCATAAGGAGAATGTGGGATCAGTGAATGTAGGTTTAAACACAGGGTTTTGCAATAATGGTGTTAAGGTTATGGGGGCAACAAATTTATATTGCTTCCTAAACTGAAGCCATATTCTAAGGCAGGCATTGAAACAAAAACAAAAATTTTGGCAGAACACTCATCTTAACTGTACTTATCTTCCCAACTAAAGAGAGAGGGAGAGAGCCCCATTTTTGAAAATCCGCTTTGGTCTCTGCTAAAAGAGGCAAAAAATTTTCAGAGTAAAGAGATTTAAAAGATCTGGCAATGTTGACCCCTAAATACCTAAACCCCAGAGGACTCAATTTGAATGGAGTGTCAGATGGGAAGAGTTGCATTGCTGGTTTATTCACAGGATAGCATTCACTCTTGGCAACATTAATTTTATACCCTGAGAACAGACCAAATCTAAAAAAGAATGAGAGAATAGCCGGGCATGCTTCTACTGGGTTTGTAACATAAAGCAATAAGTCGTCGGCATAAAGGGATAACTTAAACTCTATATTATTTCTGATAATTCCATTAAAAGTGGGAGAGGTCCTCAAATAAATAGACAGGGGCTCTATTGCGAGCGCAAACAAGAGGGGAGAGAGGGGGCAGCCCTGTCTACAGCCTCTATTTAGGAAAAAATAGCCAGATTGAATGCTATTAGTTGTTACACTAGCACAAGGGAGTGTATAAAGAAGACGTATCCATGACAAAAAATTTTCACCAAATCCATATTTACCTAGAACTGCAAAAAGATAACTCCATTCGACCCGATCAAAGGCTTTTTCAGCGTCAATCGATATCACTACTTCAGGCATGATTGATGTTTCTTTTGAGTAAATTACATTCAATAGAGTTCGGACATTATAATAAAGCTGACGCCCCTTTATAAAGCCGGTAGGGTTGTCAAAAGTATCGATACTCAAAAAAGTATCGATACTAAAATGTTGTATCCGGATACGATACTCACTTTCAAAAGTATCGATACTAATCCCCCCCCCCCCTTGGATGCCGAGCCGCCGCCGCCATCCCTCGCTCTCTGCCTCCTCACACACACACGAGAACAGGCACCCTTCCTCCTGTGAGCGCAATAACAAAACAGCATGAGTAATGCTGCTGCAGGAGCCAAATCAACCAGTTTTGGTTAAAATAAAATTCAAAGACGCCGAAATAAAAGGAAATACGCCCCTCCTATGCTAAACACTCACTGCAATAAGGAGGAGGCGAAGTGGAGGAATTAGCTGCAGCGCCTTCGTCAAATTAATCGGTTGTGTGGACCTATTTTGGCTTCCCATGTAAAAGACGAGAGAACGGTGAGAAGACTGAGGACAAAACAACAACCGTGTGCAAAATATGCCGCTACAGTTCTCCGTTTACTGCGGCGAGTAAAACTTCTACCAACTCGAACTGTGACGTCTGGGGACGTAAATAAAGGTAGCTCCGGCTTGGGGAATACCTGCTTTTATTTAACAGTCACTGTGGGCTGTGACCACGCCAACTACAACTTTAATTCACGAACAAAACAGTGAGTAGTAATCTCTACACCTCCTGCTATCGGCTCTCTCCCATGCTCTCTCTCCCCCCTCACAAACACACACACACTAACTCTCCCCTCTGAACTCTGACCCGCTGGCCCCTCCTATTTGGTCCCTTCACAGACCGCCAATTTATAGGAAACATTAAAATCCACATTGAACACAAACCATAGAACTGCTCCACTATGTTTGTGTAAGTCTGCATAAAAAACAATATTTGATTTTTGCATCGACTGCTGAGTTGACAGAATTTGATCATACTTGAAGATCAGAAGTATATGCACTGTTATAGGCTAAATATTATAGTTCACAGTTCAGACATTTATAGGTCTAAACTGCAGCTCTGAGGACTGCTGTTTGTTTTCCTTTTCATTCAAGAATGTACTTATCCTGATGTTACGACAACAAAGCACTTTTTATTGAGATTTTGTTTGTACTTGCACTGTAGTCTAAATAAGGGGAAAAAAACTACAATTTTGTTTTTTTTCAAAGAGCATTTATTTTGTTCTGATGCAGCAATATTTTTTGTATTGTATTATTATTTTTGCATTAGGAAGAAAATACAGAAAATGAGACTTTTGCACGACTTCCTAGAGGTTATATTTGCATTTTTTGTTAGTAAAAATGTTTCTTTTAAATATTGGGTTCTTTTTTTTTTTATCCTTGTGGTATCGAAAATAGTATCGAGTATCGAATATATTTCCTGAGTATCGGTATCGAGTTGAAAATTTTAGTATCGTGACAACCCTAAAAGCCGGTCTGTTCCTGAGAAATGATTGCAGGAAGAATCCTCTCAAGTCGGCGAGCTAGAGCGTTTGCAAGAATCTTTGTATCTACATTCATTAAGGAAATTGGTCTGTAGGAGGTACATAAGTCAGGATCTTTGTCCTTCTTCAGAAGAAGGCTAATAGAGGCTTGTCTTAACGTAAGGGGAAGAGAGCCAAGCGACAGAGATTCAACATAAACAGAGTGAAGTAATGGCATGAGTTGAGTATGAAATGCTTTAAAGAATTCAGCTGGAAACCCATCGGGTCCTGGGGCTTTGCTATTTTGCATGCTTTGTAAGGCCAAATTTAGTTCTTGAATAGTCAGTGCGGAATCCAACTGATTGACCAAATCTGGATTCATGGGGGAGAAATGAAGTTCGTCTAAAAATGTGTGCATGTCAGCAAGATCAGATGGGAGCTCAGACTTATACAGTGATTCATAAAAAGATGAAAAAACAGAATTAATAATACTTGGGTCGTCCTGTGGCACTCCAGAGCTATCTTTAATACGAGGTATATAGTGGAACAGTTTTACTGTTTATGTGTTCAATGTGGATTTTATGTTTCCTATGAATTGACGGTCAGTGAATGGAGCAGGAGGGCGGGGCGAGCAGGTCAGAGTTCAGAAGGGGAGAGTTTTGTGTGTGTTTGAGCGAGGAGGGAGAGAGCCGTGCAGGAGGTGTAGAGATACTACTCACTGTTTTGTTCGGGAATTAAAATTGAAGTTGACTGTTAAACAAAAGCAGGTATTCGCAAGCTGCAGGTGGTTGTTCTTGCCGCAGTATACGGCGAACTGTAGCGGCATATTTTGCAAACGGTTGTTGTTTTGTCCGCAATCTTCTCACCGTTCTCTCGTCTTTTACATGGGAAGCCAAAATAGGTCCACACAACCGATTTATATGACGAAGGAGCGTCAGCTAATTCCTCCGCTTCGTCCTCCTCCTTATTGCAGCTGGTGTTTTGCTACGGGAGGCGAGGAGGGTTTATTTCGTCCTTTTATTTTGAGCGTCTTTGATTTTTATTTCGTCATTTTTATTTGAAATTTAAGTACCTAAATTTCGTTTCACCCCTAATATGTATATATATATATATATATATATATATATATATATATATATATATATATATATATATATATATATATATATATAAATATATATATATATATATAAAATATTATTTATATTATTTATATTACTGTTAAAATTCTAAACAGGCCTTTTGTCAGGCCCAAAGTCAACCCAAAGCAATCTGGAGAGGGATTAGCTGCATAGATAATGAATGGATGGATACATAGGTGAGCACATTAAGCATGATTTAGTTTTGTTTTTCTACTTTTGCAGGAAATAAGTAGAAACAATATCACTTTCTTGACAAAACAATAGTAAAAAATACTCTGTTATATTCGACAGCAACAGGTATGTTCTCTAGGGAGAATGAAAAGGTCTTCTGAATATGTGGGATGTCATTAACAAAAATTGACAGATAAGGATGGTCGTCAGTGCAATGAAATAAACATGAAATAAGTACTGAGGTGCACTGAACGCCACACATTGATTACAAACAGCAGAGCAAAGCGAGCTTGCGTGGGTGGAATTTAATGAAAGAGCCGGAGAGAGCACATTGGGACAGGTGTATGTGTGTGTTTGTGTTTGTGGATGTTTGTGTGTTTAATGGGAAGAAGCCTTTTATATGTGCCGATACACCTCCACATTCAGCCTGTGTTTTGCCCCTTTTACTTTTCTCCATTTATATATATATATATATATATAAATAAAAAATAAAAAAATCTGTGGAGAAACCAAGCTGAACACAAACAGTCCTCTGTGGATCTCCTGCTCACTGTGGCAGAGCTACGTCACACTGTGTTGTCTACCAGCCTGCTGCAGCTGCTGTAGTGATAGCCAAACACACACACACACACACACACTCACACCTCTCTTTGCCTGTCCCTGGTGCCTTCCCCTTTAAAAAGACGCACGGGTGGCTGCGCTCCACTTGACATGTGGGCCCGTATTCTCACCTTAGAGACAGAGGATGGGCATGGTTGCACGCTTTGATGGCTTAATTACCGCCGTGGAAACAGGAGTGGCTCGAGAAGAGGGAAGAGAGAGGGGGAGGGAGGGAGGGTTATGTGCGGGTGTTAGCAGCGCTGATAAGCATGTGAGGATCGTTAGTGCGAGGCTAAAATGGCACAGAGGCCCCATAAGACATCTTAAATGTATGTGCTTTGTGCTTTGAGGGGGAAATCTGAAGCTTGGTTAGATTTATTGAATAAAAACAGATTTGTACGGTTGGTGATCATGCTATAAGTGTACCCTGCTGAGATATTGCATTGATTTCTCTTAAGCTGCTGCCTTCTTTGATTTTAAAACTGAAGACATGCTGAAATACAAGATTCTGTTTTATCCTTTGTCAGGAAAAATTAAACAAAAATAACAAGACAAGGTTTTCCATTCTTAATTATATTGGGCCCTAGATTGACGGTATGAAGCATGTTGTCTAAATGTGTTGTGCATGATGGTTTGGGGCATGTTCACCTGTATTTTGCTGGTTTTAGGAAGCATGTTCTCGATGCAGACAGGCAGAGAGCGCAATAGGTTATGTGATACATGAGCATGTGTTGGTGTAATCAAAGTCAAGTCAAGTTTATTTATATAGCAATCAAACCAATCTGACTGCCTGCTTGTATTTTCTTTAAATCAGTGTATACCTGACAGTCGGTGTTTTGCTATTATATGCCACAATAGTCAAAAACATATTCACCAGAGCACTTTATGATATATGTTCAGATTGAAGTGCTTTTTTTTCTTTGAAGCATCCATAAAAAAATATTCAAAAGATGAACTTGAAACCTCTGCATAATCAATTTTAGATTATTATAATTAAATTTCCAGTTAGGTTTAAACAATATTAGACCTCTGTATGGTAGATCTGCTTACTGTGCATCTAATATCCATGGGCTTTAAGCAATTTATTTTCTAATATTCCTACAGGAATTCTTAGTTCTGGTCTCTATTGCGTGTGTTAAACACACTGGACAGCCTGTATTATTATCTGTGAGTATAATTGTCAGTGAGGTTCATTAGTACAACCACAAATACTATAAATGTTGCTCAATGTTTAAGGAAACCCTCAATCCTCAGTGTGCTTTTCATGGTTTCTGATAGTATTACAGCACTGAAGCACACAAGAACTGAGGAGTGAGACATAAATGTCTCATTGACACTCAGCTTTTGAAATTTAAACTAAATATTTTGACCACAGATCGTCAGAGCTGAGTAGCATGTCATAGCTTGGCCAGAGAAACTACAGTGGGGCTTCACCAAAGTATACTCTCCAAAACTGTTTCAACAGACTGACGCCACAGGAGTACCATCTTGGAAGGGAAAAGTTACCACAGTTAAAGTTTCTTTCATTTAAAAATGTTGTTCAATGGAATAAGGTGCTGAGAAAAAGGATTGAACACTCAAAAAAGAACTGATACATGCCATTTCTCCTCTGAGAGCTCAGCCCCCATAATCTCTAACCACTCCTGATTGTTCTCATGCATTCTTTAAACAGTTTGTTCAACTTAAACTGTAAATTCTGAAGCTGTTGCTGTTGCCAGCTCAAAGGGCATGAAGCCACAAACTGATACTTGCAGCTGTATTTCATACATTTGTATCCCTCTGTAATTTATTCTGAAGATATAACTCACCATTTACAAGTCACAAGCTGTACACAGGCTCAAAGGACTTGAACATTTGCCAAATGAAGACTTAATTTACATACAAAATCAATGCTTCACACTGAAATATCCATACATTAAGGCTCTGACAACTTGAGAAAATGGTACCCTAGTTTTTTTTTTTTTTCTCATCTGGGCTATTAAATCCCAGTTTACATTGGTTGGACTTTTTTAATGAGCATCAGAGGATTTGAATAAGGATCACATTCACTGATATGACCTCAGAGTATTGACACCTTTTTTTGATGGAGGTTTGAATGAAGAGCTTGACATGTATGAAAGTGATGTGAAATGATATGAATAATCATAAAGCAGTATTAAGGTATGTCAACAATTTCATGTATGTCTTGATCCTTGGCATTATTTGGTGATGTAGCACTTTTTTTGTTATTCTGTCAGTCAATTTGTATTTGCTATGTTAAGATCAGTTCAAACACACCAATAAAAAATTAGAAATGTATATCTGTGTTTAAAGACGTCTATACATATCTATATATCATGTACAAGATGGAAAAAAATTGCTCAAGCTTTAAAACCTTAACAAATCAAATGTTCAAACACTCCACAATAATTCCTCCCCATACTGTACACACCTAAAGCAGAGCCAAAAAAGTGTCAACATGGCAATATTTAAGCGCAGTGGTAAAAAACGATAATGGCACACACACTCGCCATAAAGCATGGCAACACCCGGGTTGCGTGGCAGGGGAGCAGACCATTTATCTTGTGGGGGGGTAGGGGGGGCTGCATGCTCTGAGGCCCATCTGTCTCAGGATTGGGAAAGGAGGGGTTGGAGGGTTGCGGGGTCGAGCTGGGTTTAATTGAAGATTATCTGCTTAATTACTCAAGCAGAGCCGGCGTTAAACAGCCATGGATTAAGGAAGCGTCAGTGAGGCAGACCTTGGGGTCCGGTGATGCGCTCAATTAGCAAGAGAGCCCAGATATGACTCTCCCCTCCTCACCCATCACTGCACTGGGACTGAACCTGCATGCTAAGAGACCGACCATGGAGATGAAAAACACACAGCAGAGCAACCACAGATGCACTAACAGAGTGAGAGTGCAGTCATCTCATCTGGACTCTTTTACACTATCTGTCATTAGACTGTAAGCTGAAGCTGAAGCAGGATCACTGGAAATCGCAGTAACACTGAAACCAACAGGAGCATGTGGTTTGTACACCCTCCACAGCCTCCTGCTGGAGTTTGACCCCAAAAGTTTAACATGGCAAATGCCAAAATAAAGGCTGAAGTTGCTTTGTCATCTGCCTTTGGATTTTACCATGTGATTCTATGGCTGTCAAGCAAAAATCTGTAATATCATAATTGTCAATTGGTTTTGATACTTTTAATTGGGTCAGAATTGATTAAACCCACTCATAGAGGTGGTGAGTGACAACCAGCAGTGAATTATAAAAATTTCAGGTATTTGTTGCTTGACCTCCAACCAATTGGCTGATCGCTAACTTTTGAGCACTGGCAACTTCAAAAAAGTTTGATAAGCCGTTTTCTCTGAGTGGCCTGGCTTGGTTCAGCACAGTTAGTATGGTTAGGAGCAGTACGCCCTGATATCGGTCCACAATCCATCCACCCCATCAATCAATTTGTTAATTAACAGAAATAAATGAAACAGGTGTGTACAGTCATTCTTTCTAACAGAAGAGTCAGTAAATGAGACTCCCAAAAAACTTGCTAGAGCTTTCAGGCTGTGGCCAGACATCAAGGGGTGTAAGCCAGAAGATGAGGATTGCGTCCAACTCCCTCTGCACTACCCCCTTTTCCAAGAAGGATACTCAACCAAAGAACTCCATGCAACACTGTTTGTATAGACATTTCTAATAGCAAAAGCAGCTCACTCAAATCAATGGGGGATTTAAATAAGGCCAGGAATGCTGTTTTAAATGCTGTAGCACAGGAAGTTACAGTTCTTGAAACCAATCAACAGACTGCTGTGTTTTTAGCTCCACCCTTTGTGTTCAGCTCAGTGTACCCGGCGCCCTGACATAGGGGTGCACCATTCTCCATATGTGACCATGGAAACACCTTAAAAGAGACATATCATGCTTGTTTCTCCTTTTCACTATGCCAGACTAGGATGCCTGTAAAGCATTTCTGCCCTCAGTACAAGTCATTTAGTTCCTTCATTGCCCCATAATAGCGTTCTCAAAATCCTCATTTTGGGCCGTTATCAAGGTCTCGTTGAAACACTCGGATCTGAGGATGAACTTAAGTTACCTCGCAACGTCACAGCCCTTTGTGCTCTGATTGGTCAGTTCTATCGGGGGTAGAGCCAGCTTATCCTTCTTTCTTCTACTGTATTTTCTGGCAGGCTCAAAGCAGCAACCATGTATTGAGTCCCCCTACAGGCCAGAGCTGGTAATGAGTGAGTGTGAGCTAGGGAACTATAAACCCCTGCTGGATGGATGTGCTCGTCGGTGACTGTTTTGTGGCTAACGGACATCACAGAGGAGGAAGTGTTTTATCAGATTACTCCAATAAAAAGAAAGGTACCTCGTGACGTCACAATGTTTGAAATCTCGCGGACATCTCGCAATGACCTATTTTCAGAGGCATCAAATCTCATTCTAGGATATCAGAAAAAATGCAAGATCTCATTTTTTGAAAGTTAAGGGGGTGTAAGGTCTTGTTTTCGAATTTATTATATTATATGTAAGTATTAAATCATGCATCAGCATGATATGTCTCCTTTAACTACATTTGTATAAGGTGTGACAGATGCTATGGGTCGAAATTGAAAATAAATATCCAAATATGTACATTTTTCATTCTAACAATTTAGGGATGTAACGGTATGAAAATTTCATATCAGGTATTATTGTGGCCAAAATTATCATGGTTATCATTATTATCGCAGTATTGTTGCATTGTGCTGAAAATGTTCAAAAAGTGTTTTAAAACAGTCTTGAAAATCATTGAACCCCTTTAATATTATAATTTATCAGTTCTTTTGTCTTTTGTCTTTTTCTGTCAATAACTGTGTCAGGAAATGTCCTTTAAGTAAATTTGCTTAAATTATTTTTCATAAGAAATGAAAGTAAACAATTCTGGCAAGTATTTGTCATTATTATGTTATGAATGCTTAACAGTGTGTAAAATCACAAGAAAATAAAACGGATTTGAACTTTAAGCAGGATTCTCTTCATAAACAACTGTAAATGTTGTTCAAAGTTTTGAGACAATTAAAAATAAAATTTACCTTTTTTACATACACTCACACATTTTTGTTTGCCTGCAGAATTTTTCCAATTTAATTTTTGTTTTACTAACGAGTCCCTAAAGCAGTTCGCCCCCTTCATGACTCCCCTCTTTTCTCCTCTTTCCATGGCAGATCTCCTTGACATGTCCTTCTTTAATATTTCCAAATTATGAATGATAAAATTGATGAAACACGAACTATGACGGAAAAGGACGATCTATTACTAATACAGCGACTAAATGGTGAAAGAACGGCAAGATCACACACCAGAATGATACTAATGCTGTTATTTACAACCTTTAAACATTATTTACACAGACAATACTGATAAATCGCCTATAGTTAACTCAGGTATGGCTCGCTGAATCCTCTCTCTTTCTCTGCTTGTTTACTCGAGGAGTTACAGCAGTTCTAATCACGCACATTTTTGTCTTTCACCACAGCTTTGTGTTTTAGACAGGGTGACTGTCATCAATCAGTTTCCCCTCGACATCCTTGTGAAATCCAAACTCCGACCAGACTTTAGTCTTTGTCTGTTTCGAGTGGGAAAACCTGAAAGAGTCTGAGCGAGGCTCCAGCTTGCTTTCAGAGGCCAAACATTGCAAACTGTGCATGCGCGCCTCTGTCTGTGAGAGATGGCTGCTTCACCGTGGAGCAGAGGCACATATTTTAGGCTTTTCCAGGGTTGGAGGAGGGGTTGTAGCGAAATCTTGGTCTCTTCTGTTTTATGTTACGGAGATTGACTCTAACATATTGTGTTTTCCTAATAATCTGTAGCCTTGGAAAGCAGCAGGACTGTTAGCAAGAATACCTTTAAAACCTGTTAACAAAAACACATGAACTGCTAAAAATGTTTTCTATAACACATTATTTTTTGATAATTTTAACTAACAAATTTGTCTGTTTATTCTGTATTCATTGCCTGGTGCCTCATCACTCCTTTCCTAGCATTTGTCTGGTCTTTTAAACCCCAGACATCACCAGCAAAAACAACAGTTTATGATTCACACCATGTCAGTAAGACAAGGCAACCATCAAAACAAAAAAATTACAAAATGAATGAACTATACAGAGAAGGCAGACAACAAATGACAATAAACAGTAAAACAAAACTTGAAATGATAACAATAACAAACATTGCTAAAATAATAACACATGTAAAACAGTTTCAGATCAGAATTGTTTAGTGACATCTAAATTAAATTACATTGCTTGTTTTGATATGAGGATAACATTGGCATCTGGTTTATCTTACACATTCAGCCATTCAAACACAGCAGCAGAGGAAGCCTGTACTTTGTTAATTTTGTCAATACATGGTGCGTGCTGTGTTTCTTCCTCCTGTCTCCCTCTCCTGACCCTCAGCAGAGCATTATTGATGAAGCCTGATGTCAGGAACTGACCACCCTCCTCTGTGCCAGCCTTGTATTCCTCCTGCTAGATGTGTTATTTATATCAGACACCTTGATGTTTGAAGGTTTAGCCTGACCTAAAAAAAAATCTATACCCTCATCTGTACCCTCTGACACTCTGGTTTATCTGCCTTCAGTTTTCTGTTGTGTGAGTGAGTGTGTATGTGGGTGTGTATTCCTTTATGTGTCAATGGACGAATTCTTTTATCTGACCGACTTCACTTGCAGTGTGCATGTCATATTCATGTAAATAGTCAAATGAAGTTTTTTGTGTCATTGTGATGCTTCTTAGTTTATATTATGATCTTGACAACACATTAGGAATAGCAGATGATGATAAATGAGCAAATAAACAAAGTTAACCTCTTATGACATCTACCTCTCTGGATGGTTTCCAGAGTGACAGCGTTAAAGCACCAGTGAATGACTGACATTTAAAGATAGGTTATGTATGAGTCATATCCTCTTCAACTTCTGAAAATCTTATCTTGTTCTTGTCCTTAATTGGCTTCGTATATGAGGATTAGGGCTGAAACGATTCCTCAAATAATCGCGATTATTCGATTACAAAATATCCTCGAGGCAAATTGTGTGCCTCAAAGCCTTGTTTAATATATAATTATTCATATAAAGTATATATCTGGACTACTATACAGTGCACAGTGTTTGACATGGACGGTCATTTCTGTGACACACCGCACCTGCTACCTCCGCTTCTGCGCGGCTTGAAAAATCATGAAGGAAGAGAAAAGAGAGGGACAGAAAGGAGAGAGTCAGCAGAAGAAATGGCAGAGAGTGTCCCAAGTGTGTGGTCGCTACAAGAAGGGACACAGTGCAGTGTCTGATGTCAAATGGAGTTAGCTTAGCACATAGCTTAGCATGATAGCACGTCGTCACTGCTGCAGCACGTCAACAGTAAACATCCGGTCTGTGCATCAAGTCCTCAGAGCGACACAACAGGATGACACTCATGATACATCAACAGAAGCAGCTAATGTGATCAATAACTGAGATATGGGCTAGTAAATAACCTACTTTGATTATGGCTCCGTGTAAAGTCTGGTTCAGAACGTAAATCAATGTGGAGGCTACTTACCCAGAATCATGTGTATTTTGTTCACATACTTTTCACATCCAATAACTTTACATTTAATTTGATTGCAGAGAGTAGAACAGGGAACACTGACAGTGAGTAGAGGAAGCAGGTGTAGGGAATGCTTTCACATGTTATAAAAATGTACATTAGCTAGTTAAATTATCCTAGTATCTAATTATGATATTATTTGGTCCTAGAAATAAAGTAAGCAAGATAAGATCATCAATATGGTACAGTAGAAAAGGCAATAATTTAGCAAAAAGAGACAAGCATGAATGCAAATAAAATACAAATAACCAAAATAAAAAAAAAATACTGAAAAAGCAAGATATGGCCCAGCGTAAAAATAAAAGTATAGATTTTGATTTTGGGATCCCATTTATGCTCAGAATGTTCAAAATAAGAAAAATAAGTTGTTAATTTAAGTGACCTGGCTTTCTGTTTTGTGTGTTACTAATAATAATAATAATGTGTAGTGATTCAATGTAAAAAAAAAAAATAGCAGTGATAGCAATGTAACTGTTATCCTACTACTCGATTAATCGTCAAAAATAGTGATCGATTACAAAAAGAATCGATAGCTGCAGCCCCAATGAGGATAAAACAGGAATGTGTAACTTGTGGTCTTAGTCGTGTTTAGATTATGACCCCACTCTCTGCCACCCAACAGTGTCCATGGGTAAGTCTTGCTTGAGAAATGAGGAAGTTAGCTTAAAAAAAATAGAAGTGATCATTGAGCTCTCAACAAGGCAATTCCAACATTGAGCATTAACTTTCCAAAAATACAAACATGTTAGGTGTGATAGGGACCTAAATGATCTCCCAGACTGCTTGGGCATCAGATCACAGTTGTAAAGAAGACTAAGGTCTCTCTCATATTTGAAACTCAGCAGGTTTGGTTCAGTTCAGGAAGAAACAACATGGTTTCATTTTTCATTTAGTTTGGTTTTCTTTCACACTGCACATAGTCAAGCTGACTGAAGTCTGTTTAATCTCCACCTGTCTATATTTGTGGATATAGCTGAGGCTCTTCTCTATTGTTGCGCTGTGTTTTGGAAATACAGAACTGGCTTTCATTAATAGCATCATCTAGCTCAAAACAGCTTGACACTATTTAAGGTGATAAAGATAATGTTGCACTTAGGTTGGCAATTTACCGGAGTGAGCGTATTGCACACACACTTGCAGATTTTAACCTGTGAAGAGAACAGGAGGCTGGTGGTGCTAAAAATGCTAACAGGAGCCATACCATGCTTGTTATTGTCAATGAACTCTATGTTATATTGCCTTCTGTTGTTGTAAATCAGACAAAGTTAAGTCAAATGCCCTGCTCACAATGCTTGGCTCATTTGCTCCTTGTTGGGTTTGGATTGCTTTTATACCCACAACAAACTGACTCATCGAGCAAACTCTGGTCAACCTACAAGCAAACAAAGACCCCCGTTTTTTGGCTGACCAGAGTTAGATTCTTTGGCCCTCACCAGCGTTTGTTTTAGCTTTCTCACCAGCCCAAATCAACCAGACTTTACAAAAAAGTAGAGCAGAGTTAATTCGGTCCAGACCAAACATGGTGAAACAGCAACATGAATATGTGCTCCTATTAAATCCATACACAAAGTGCTGGACAGAGCCAAAGGGTTTATTGAGATATTTTAGGCTTTATAAGTCTGTTATTGTCAGACTTTCAGATGGTAATTATATGTGAGGAACAAAGAAAAATGTAAATCGTTTATGGCACTTTGTAAAAGCTCTGATTTAATACTTAAATCTTAATACTGTAAATCTGACTAAATTCATAATTTGTGCATGGTGTGGTAGTTTAACCCGGCCCACCATTCTTTCAAGAATGTGTGAATAGAATCAAATGGATGAACAAACTTTCCTCATATCATTTTGTGACCTCAAAAAAACAAATTAAGACCATAACTGTATATTACTTGGGAGTCATTGCGGTTCTGACATGTATAGACAACCATTCATAAACATGCTCACACCTAAGGGCAATTCAGAGCCACCAATTCACTTAATGAGCATGTTTTTGGTCCTTAGGCAGCCCAAAAATGTGCACCAGCAGTCCTAAAAATAAAAGAAGTCTTGAGAGGGCATGCATCTGTACACACTGCTCCACTTATTTATTTTCCCAAACAAGGGTTTCTATCTGGCCACTTTTCTAATTGTTGTCAACATACAGTATTTGTACAATTTAAATAATAGTGCTGACTCTCTTGTTGAAGAACAAAAAGATTCATCAACATCATCATCTAAACGGTGTGAGAATGAGCAGACACAAATATGACTGTTTACCTGTTTGAGGACAATAAATTCACTTTTAGAAGTTGAAAAATGGGCAAATAAGTTGGTGTATTTCTTCATTAAGTGACCATGTCAGTTAGGGGTGTGAGATATGATGATATTAAATCATTAAGGATTATAGCATGGGGATGATCTCATAAAGCAGAAGGATCATCAGATCGTCTGTGTGGGCGCAGAGACTATGACGCGCACCCGACTAACCAATTGTAGCACATTACCCGCAGTGCATGGTGGGATCTCCTGTTTGGTTATGTAGCGTAAAGCCATGGTGGAAAGAGAAAAGGAGATAAAAGTTTGAAGATGTCTGAACAAAAATCTGTTCTAAAGCAGCTGTATTATTCACTCAGATTATAGACATTGCAGTTAGATAACATTTATTTTAAATTGTTGCACTTTATGAGATGATGTTGATATTGTTGTTCATTACCTTTATGTTTACATTTATTGCACATTTTAATAAAAACTGCCCTATTTAAATTAAAACCTGTTCAGAAAGTTTCTTTGGCTTTAATTGACATTTTTTTCTTTTAGGGTTTTACATGTTTTATATGTTAAACATAGAGAAAAAAATGGTCTAACATGCAAATTAGTCTAGAAAAATCAATGTAAAAAAGAATTGTGATAAAATCGTGATCGTGATTTTATTTTTAAAAAATCGTGGCATGATATTTTTGCCATATCACCCACCCCTAATGTCAGTTGATGAGTTTGCAGTGCAGTGTGTTTCAGTTGATGTCAAAATGGGATAATCTGAGTTGCTCATTAGATAAAATAACTGGGATCGCTCTCTTTGGTCAAAATTTACCACTTTGAAGTTGGACTCTTCAGCTTCCCTGACTACCAGCGTGTGACTGGAACATGTCTTCCTGGGATGTACTTGAGCTGACACTGTGGTCGACTTTATCAGTGGCTCTGTTTGTGTTGATTTTGTGTCTTTGACAGATTTTTAAAACATATAAACAACTAAACGGTATTTTTTCAAATTGGTCCAAAAACAAAATGAGGCATCAGAGGGGACACTGTGTTCAAGCAGGGCTTTAACTACAGCATCTATCAGCACAGCCAAGAGTTATCAGTTCAAGGAAAAGTTTGGTTTCTACAGCTTTCACATTGTTTATAGAACGAAGTAGAACAATATACTCACCCAGAAGGCTTTCCTGATCCAAACAGTGCTTCGGAGATATTTAGATCCAAAATCGAGCGGCGGACATCCGTATAATGGTGGCACATAGGGCATACAGCGCCACTCCTAAAACTGCATTAATCGTCCAAAAACTCATTAGTTTCCCCAATATTCCATCATGGACCGTCACACTACTCCTCCATTACAGTCTGTGTCGCCCCAGACATGTTTTTGTAACTGTGCCGACCTCTGAACTGAAGAAGAAGAACATATGCCTCCGCGCCTGCATGGTACTCTCCGGAGCGCTGCCTCCGCGTCCTCCTTTCGATGAGCTCCTCATCTGTAAACTCTGGTTGAAACTGTAAGGACACCCATCATATTCAAAGTTCTCCTCCACAACATCTTCATTCGAGAGATATTCGTCCATTTTGCACAAAACTGGAAAAAGAAAGTCGTTGTGTAGCCGACGGTCTTCCCCTGAAACAATGAGCCGCACTGTGCATGTGCGGAGGCAAGTGTTCTTCTTCTTCAGTTCAGGGGCCTGTACTACGAAGCTGGATTAAGTCATCCAGGATAACTCTGCAACATCTCGCTAAACTTCACCGGATCTCCGTCATCCGGATCTGCCGTACTACGAGGCTCAATATCAACTCAATAAGTGAATCTGGCTGGGATCTGTGCATGCTCACATAAAATGGGCGTGGTTAGCGGCCCCTGGAGCATTTTCCACAATGGAGAAGAGAGCAGCCTACTACACGGCGGAGGAGCAGCAAATAATCCTGCAAAAGTATGAGGAGTACAGCAGAATTATCCAGGCCAGGAGCAACACGACTGTAGCTGCGAGAAGCGGAAGGGATTGCCGGCACATTTTCCACATTTTCCTACATTTTCCAGAAACACAAATCGCTTAAAATGTAATAAAGAACTCGTCCACATTAAACCAAAATTATGTAATTAAATAGTCTTTTAAATGGTGATGAATAATTATCTTTTTTTATTTTAAATGTAATATCATGAGCTTAAATGTAATATTTAATTTCACTTTTAGTGTACTTTGGATCTAAAACAACATTTGTCCCACTGTCATGATTCACCTCTATTGGACAGTGTAAAACATTTCCTTTTTTTGTTAATTAAAATAATAAATGGACAGTGTTGATAACACTGGGATAAATCTATGAATGAAATTAAAGGTAAATTAGATATTTAAAAATATTTCTTCCAACTAAATTCTGTCCCTCAGTTTCATGGTGTTGCTGCCAAAATTTGGAGATCATATTACATTAGACAACATTTAAGATATGATGATTACTTATGTAATTGTAATTGAACTTTAAACCAAAATTATTGTTACTTGACTTTATCCATAATAAAGTTCAGTGCAATTATCAGCATGTGTTGTCCTTTATCAGAAGTAAAAATCCGCGGATCAAACGTTATCACTGACATTGAGAAATAATGTCAAATAGTTTGAATTAAACAAGTTACTGTTTTATTTCATGGAGTTTTGTCAGCAGTCTTCAGATGCTGTGATATGTGCCTTTAGATTAATTTTATTGCATTCATGAATCTGTGATTGTAACCTAAAATATGTTAACACCAATGACAGAAATAACATAAAAATACTGACAACAACGATTTTTCTATGTGTCCATTATTGTTGCTAAAACATTATGGTCAACATACTAATAAATACTCTACATTTGTCTAAACGCAATTAATTTTTTCACTTGTTTGGCCAGGAAAATCACATTCATATTTTCAAAATGACCGTAGTGCATTATTTGCCACGTAAGGCTCCAGCAGGTCACAGATGTATAGAAGTCCCTCCCATGAAAATCTGTACCTCTCGTACAAGATTTCTTCTGGTAAATCAAGCCGATTACTTCTGTCACGATAAAAACGCTCCAGACGAAGCGCTCCTCTTACAATTTGTGCACCGACATTAACCGGTTCTGGCAGAAATGGGCAAGCCATTTTTCAAGACAGCAAATTGGTGACTGTGCGGTCTTTTATGCCCGCCCGAGAGAACCGATTGGTCAGCGGGCGGTCTGTCACACCCCTTGAGCTCTTATCCTGGAACTTAACCTGCTCCGGACCAGGTTTGGCGTTCAGCATCAGTTACCGGGGCAACGTGTCTGGATAAAAAGAGATCCACATTCATAGTGCGGAAAATCCGAAACTTATCCAGGAAGTTATCTCTCTAAGAGCTAATCCAGCTTCGTAGTACAGGTCCCAGAGGTCAGCACAGTGACACAACAAGTCTGGAGTGACACAGACTGTCGTGGAGGAGTAGCGTGATGGTCCATGATGGAATATTGTTGAAACAAATGAGTTTTTGGACTATTAATGCAGTTTTAGGAGTGGCGCTGTATGCCCTATGTGCTACCATTATACGGATTTCTGCCGCTCGATTTTGGATCTAAATATATCCCGAAGCACTGTTTGGATCAGGAAAGCCTTCTGGGTGAGTATATTGTTCTACTTCATTCTATAAACAATGTGAAAGCTGCAGGAACAGAACTTATCCTTTAACACAGTCACACATTTTTCCGTAACACCCCGAGAGAAATGATGGCGCAACTCTCAGAATTACGGCCATATTGTCTGTTTACTTATGACACAACAGGTAGTCTCAGAAGGCAGCAATGTGGTGCAGCTCAGTGGTGCAGCAGGTAGTGCATGTGCTTACAAGAAGAAGACCACTGGTTTTTTGATCCCCAGGTCAGGTATGTGTGGAGTTTGCATGTTCTTCCTGTTCATGTGCAATTTCTCTCCGGGTACTCCGGCTTCCTCCCACGGACCAAAAACATGTTCATTAGGTTGACTGGTGATTCCACATTGCCCTGTGGATTGAGAGTCAGCATGAATGGCTGTCTGTCTCTCAATGTGGCCCTGGGATTGGCTTCCAACCAGTTCAGAGCGTCTCTCACCTTCTGCCCAATGATAGCTGGGATAGGCTCCAGCCCCCCTGCAAAGGGATATGCGGTGTAGAAAAATGAGGGATGAATGAAGGTAGTTTCATAAAGCCAGGGTCATTTTGTGCCCTTTAGTGGTATACTCCAGTTACACGTTTCACACACAGGAAAGTAAATGAAACCACTCATGATGAACGCAAGGACAAACAGCAGATGTATCTCTGCTTTAACACTGCACATTCTGCAACGAGACTGTTGCTTATGCACATATCATAACTGCAGTGGTGATATTATATATGGTTTCACCCTAATACAGACCTGGAGTGTAGTGATCAAATTCCATTTATGCTTCATGAAAATATTTATTAATTATGGCATTGGCTGTCTTCAAGCGGTTGAACTCATTATTTTACAAACAGATTGTGATTTTTTTGTAGCCAGTCAATTATGGCTGCCTAAAAATTATATAATATATTCTACACCAAGTTTAACAGAACACTGGTTTATTTATTTCTAACTTAGTCTGTCCTCTTCTTAGTTGAACATCAAATACACAAGATTAACCAGTCCAAACTATGTTCTGTTGTCCGATTATAATTCTGTATTTATGCATTGATGTGTGAATTCTCTCAAATATTGGCAGGTTTGCATGTTTATGAACATTTCAGCCAACTCTTGATCTTCAGAGTTATTTTCGTCACCACCGTCATCGAGCAAAGGACCTAAACACACGCACACACCGAGGCTCCCAGTCCGGTATCTCGATGTTTATTCTGTTTTTTCCTGAGAGAGCCTGAAAAATAGAGAGAGAAAAAATATTCAGACTGAGGGGCGGGAAAGGTGGTTTGGTGGAGGTGCGGTGGGAGGCGAGCAGGTGAAGATTTGGTTCAGCTTGAGTGCTTCGCTCATGCAGCGGAAATGCTGAGGAGGTCAGCCACCAGCCACCCTGCCCCCCTCAGCATCCACCTCCATCTCTCCCTGTCATTCACTTTCTTCCCCTCTCCTCTCCTCTCTCTCGGCACCTTATCTCTGCCAGTATTTCCTCCCCTCTCGAGCCACGTGCCACTTTGACAAACAGATTTATTGGTTACGTCATATTTCTTCCCTGTTTTAATCAAATGCCGGGGCGGCGGGGCTGACTCGTGCTCAGATTAATATCACCATTGATCAGATTGGATGGAGGTGTCCTCGCACCCTCACCGCACACCAACCCCTTCCTCCCCCATCTGTCTCACACACACACACACTCCTTCATACTTTCATTGCTGCTCTGCACTCTAAAAATTCTAGTTTTATGCCTCTCCCATGTGAGGCTGATTGGAGCCGCACTGACACACTTCATATTTATGCATGCGTGTTAGCCTGTACAGTATTTTGACAAGTGTTGGAATGTAGGCAGACTTACCTGTACGCAACCTCCTTTAATAGGCTGAAATGAAGAAAATCTGACTGTGCTTGAAAAAGTGTTTGTCAACTGGTGGCTCAGGATTCCAAAGTGGGTTGTGAAATGGCTTTTTGACAAAGGTCTTTGCTTATAGAACAAAATCAGGTTCATTGAACGGATGTTAGACATACAAGGAATTTGACTGATTTCAGTTTCTTTGTGCAAACTCATGGATATAAACATCTGCTGTGCAAAGAACAATAGACAATTTGGTTTAAATTTGTATTTAAAACTTAGGAGCCCTAATTGAACAAGCATCTGTATTTGCTTGTTTTCTAGAGAACATGATTTATTTATAATGCTGTCTGAGGATAACAAACTTTGTTTTCCAATTATGTTCCTTAGAACATGTTGAACATGAAGCATGTACCAAAGCTGGAACATTTTAAGCCATATTAGAATATCCATGGGGGAAAAACTCCCCTCAAAAAAGTGTAAGTAAATAATGTGAGGAGGGCATCACAGACAAGATTGAAAGATTCCTATATGAGGAGTAATGATAATCTTTGGTTATTAGCATGTATGCAGGAAAACTGATTGATTTTGATTTTTGAGAAAAGTGACAGCCCTTAGATGTACTAATACAGCATATATTTCTTTAAAAGAAAACATTTAAAATGTTTTGTTTTTTCAGTGTGTCTGTTTTTCAGTTGTGTGTTTAAATTCATATTAGACAAGTCAAACTTTATTTCTAAAGAACATTTAAAAACAACCTCTGTTGACCAAAGAGCAATACAGGGGAACAATATAATCATACACACATTAAATAAAAGTAAAAACAGTAATAATGATAATAAGTAACGATGATGAAAACAGTTATGGAATAAAAATGAACACAAATGAATATATCCAAATCGAGGTAAAACAAAAACAATGAAAGACTAGGCTAAAGACAATATAGGGGATGAACGATAAAGGAGAAAAGCTAAAATTACTCGTCTAACTGGGACTAAACACCAAAGAAAAAGGATGAGTCACTTTTAAAAATCACTCTTGCAGAATTGCTTTATTGTGATGTCGTCTTTTATAGTCTTTTATCTTCTTTCTTCTTTGTGTTTTTGTCTTTTTTAGCCTTTTATTTGTTAGTATTTCTCTTATCATTTTAGCTCAGTTGTATCTTATTGACTTTTATGTTATGTTAAAGGATTGGTGTCTTTATTTACTTTTAATTAAACTTTTATTTTTGCTTTACCTTACGTTATACTCTTGACCTTTTTATATAAAACTTTTAAGCTTAGTGCTTTATTGTTCTATCTCCTTTTTAATATCTTTTATATTATGTTATTGCCTTTTAATTTTTTGTTTTATTTTTAGCTTTTACTTTGGTCCTCATGGTCTCATTTTTTGTAGCAGGGTTCTTGTATTGTCTGGGTTCCTATGACATATGGAAAGAACATTGAGTCTTGGGGCTGGAGTCACTGGACATGGCCCCCATGCATGCTAGTTTGCACTTTCAGGGTGCAGTCACACTTGCAGGTGTTCTGCCTCTTGTGTGTTGCTGTATCCTGGTGTGGTGTGGTGTGTCTCTGGCCCCATGGCGTCAGGGCGGCCTCTGTGTCCGTGTCCAGTGATTGGACCTGGATTGTTGTGCCTACTTTTTGAGGTTTAAGTTTTCCTTCATGTTTTGTGGAACTCTCAATTTCAGTTTCCCTTTTGAAAATCCATTTTTTAGAGGAAGCCACTTTAAGATGTGAAATCTCATTTTCTTGACTGTCTAATTTTCTTTGTGGATGTAAGGTCTAGTTATTATAAAGGTTTGAAAAATAACAACCAACTTACAACTGCTATGAATATTCACAAAAGCTTAAAGAAAAGAGGAATTTTTTATTTGAACAATATGTGATGTTATGGCAAATTTATGTAATAATAACATTTATTAATGGCTAAATTACTTAAAGATTTCAGGGCTTGTTTTACATAAAAGTCCCTCAATTTCACCAAGGAATTGTACCCGTCAACAGCAGAGTATTGTATGTTATCAAATACAAAGTGCAACAACTTCATATAAAGAAACAAAGAAAAAAACGTTCTGCCACTTCATAGATTTTTACAAGTATATACAACTTCAAAAACAGTTCAATATTCTTGTAAAGGTGCGTTCACACCGAAAGCAACTTTGGTGACCTCGGCGACCATTCTCCATACAGAGTCAATGCACAGTAATGATCAGCCACAACCACACGTGACCAGATCTGTGCTTGGTCGACAAAGTTGAAAAATTTGGACTCTTCAGTTGATGTCATCCCACAAGAGCCAATCAGCATTGTGTGGGTGCATGATGCCACCCATCACAGACTGGTTTTGTTCTGGTTCACAGAGTTACAATTCATGTCTGTGTGAGAAAAGTTAATTAGTGAATACATTAGTTTTGCCTAGAAGGACTGCAGAGAACTTGCAGACGATGCAGCTGTAATGCCATCAGCTGCAGTGTTTTTTTGCTGATAAAGGATACACTTGGAATAATGTCAGCTAATACGTCCTATTATAGGATATGATAAGACTGTGGGTGAAACTCGAGCAGGTGTGACGTCACTGAGCAACGGCGACAGCAACTAAATGAGCCAAGTACAGGTGACAGGACTTGGGTTTGCGACACTATATTAGTCGTAAAGTCACATTCGGTGTGAACTCACCTTTAGGTTTGATGACAACAGATTTAGTCATATGAAACTTTTCTGAAAATGTCCATTGAAAAGCAAACATGTCAAACTACAGTGCATAGCATGAAGGTAAACTGTTTTCAAAATGACTAACTCTGTGGTTAAGTGTTTTCGTGTTCTTTTATTAAGACAAAAAGGTATGGTTTACCTTGACATGTTTCGACGTAACTCTGCCGTCTTCTTCAGAAGCTGTCATCCTGACAGCTGTGACGTGTCTTTTTATCAGCTGTTTCCGGTAGTAGCCAGCGGGACAGATCGATCACGTGATCTGTCCCGCCGGCTGCGTCCCCCGTTGCCTGGCGGCCTCTGGAGAAGTGAATCCCAGGTGTGTGAGAGCTGGAAGGCTCCTTCATCCCTGTTGATGGTGTCCGTGCCCCGTTTCCTGATCTCTACTGACTCCTTTATCCATCTCTTGTATTTGTTGGTTTCTGATCCTATTACAGTTGATTTTTCCCAGTCCATTATGTGGTTTTCCCATTTGCAGTGGTCTGATATTGCTGATTTTAAGTTTTCCTGGTGTGCCTTTTCTTTTTCTGCCCGGGTGAGACGTGTTGCTGTTTGTTTTTCGCACTCCTTCTGATGTTCTTTTCTTCTGGTGCTGAATGATCTCCCCGTCTCCCCAATGTATGATTTATTGCATGTTTTGCATGGTATGTTGTATGTTGGCTACTACCGGAAACAGCCGATAAAAAGACACGTCACAGCTGTCAGGATGACAGCTTCTGAAGAAGACGGCAGAGTTATGTCGAAACATGTCAAGGTAAACCATACCTTTTTGTCTTAATAAAAGAACACGAAAACACTTATGTTCTAAGAAGACAAGATGAATCTAATTAGTTAACTCTGTGGTTAAGTCTGCCCTTCCTGGACCCATCTTTCTACGTCACATACACAGTTCCCATACAACAGAAGTGGTTTCTGGCTGAGATACATGTATGGATGGCTAACCCGGGTAAATCTGATGGTCAACTTTTTCTTTAAATTATTAGAAATGCAAATGTGAAAGCCGTAAGTGTGAGTTTTTACAACAAAATGGGACAAGGCGGAGGAGAGCAGGTGCAGCAGTGAGCCTCTGAATGCTATGAAGAAGTCATTTTAACAAACCCGCCATGGTGTTCAGGGCCGGTCGCAGCCATCAGCACGACTGCCTCCCTTGCCATCCAGCCCCCAACCCACCTCTACACACATAAGCCATCTCGCCACCTCCACTTCCATTCTGACAGTACGTTCACCGCCCCCTCACCTTCGTCTCCCCTGGCCTGCCACTCACACAGCCGCAGCCCTCCGCTCTCCCCCACGTCGATCATGCGTGACATGGGGGTCAGCAGCTAGCGGCTCGCCTTCCCTCTCTTCTCTGCATCAACCCCCCCTCCGCCCCCTAGGGTGTGACCGAGGCCGGCGGTCTGCCGCACGCGCAGGGAAATTACCACACATCTTTTGTTGCTAAGTGCACGGGTGAGTGATGAACAGAAGCGGCCTTTGGCAGACGCTAACTGCAGGGGTGTAGAAAGAGGTGTGTGCGTAGGGGAGGGGGTGAAAGGGGAGGAAAAATGCAAAGGGAGAGAAAAAGGGAGCGAGAGAGTGCTTGGAGGGAAGTGGTGGCTGGTGGTGAAAGGATAGGAGGGAGAGGGGAGGATGGTGGAGGGGAGGTGGCGGAGAGAGGGGGGGCACAGCCTTCTGATTAAGGGCGAAAGACTGCTGGCTGAGGTGGAGGGGGGTGGAGGGGGAGGAGGAGGGGTCGAACACAGTGAGTGAGAAGGGGAGAGAAGATAGAGGGAAGGAGAGAGAGAGAGGAGACAGAGGTGTGGGGGAGGGGCAGGGGGGACAATTTAACGAAGCTCAAAGCCTCTGCCATCTCTGAAAAGCAAGAAAAGGAGGCAGACGTGGAGGAGAGCAGGCCGCGCTCGGGCTTCTGTTAACAGCCTGTTAGTTCTGCCCTCGCCTTTCGTCCTACCCTACCTCTTTGTTTGTGATGCTGTGTTTGGGAAAATGCGAGCCGGGATTATGCCTGGATTTTGAGGGGAAAAAATGAAAATTGTTTTTTTAGACATATCAGTGGTAGCAGCTTCCAAAAATGCACTGGAGCTGAGAATTTTTTGAAAATCCACTTTTTTTTTTGGTCTATAAGAAACACTAAAATAAGATGATGCATGTTTTCTGAAAGCCCAGTATTTGGCAAAATATGCCTTTTAATGCTGTTAAAGTGTTTGTCCACAGCCTCTCTACAAACCCCTCTCCCACTGTTATCATCTTTTATAAAATTTGTGCTCAAACAGTCGATTTAATTGATTAAATGGACTGTTCCTTCTAATATTGTTATTAGGGGATATGCCCCCTCACAGAGGGAAACACTCCCTGGACCAGTTTTTTCTCCCAGTGGTAGCTCATGAAGCTACATAACCAAACTTTCTAAAGGGGCATTGTCAGAACCTACGCATGTGTTTTTTCCTTAAAAGGTGTTTTGAGCAGGGCTGAATCAAAGGGGTTTATAGGCATACCAAAATTTATTCTGGCATCCCTTTATTTGAGGTGTTTGTGCTAAAACACTTCATTAAAAAATATATTTTAGAGACATTTGGGACCATGAAAAGAGGAATATGAATGAAAGAAAGACAAGGGATTTCCTGAGTGTAAGAGAACAAGCCCCCCATGAATATCTGATACTACCCCCATTAAAGCCCAAAAAATGTACACAATTTACTACACCTACTGGTGTTAACAAAACAGAGCCCGAAAATCTCAATTTTGAGAGTTTTTAAAGCATTTTGACTTAAATGACAGACATTTTCAGTACATCAAAGGTAAGGTTTTAGTAAACAAAACAAACATGACACTATTGCTCACTATAAATACTCCTTCTTTGAACAAACTATGTTTAAATTTATCAGTTTGTGTTTATGCTTTTGGAAAACAAATTAATTGCCAGTATTTAAAGGGGACAAAGGATCTAAATCTCATTTTCCATTATTGCAGTATTAATTGCCCCGTAAGAAAAAGTCCTATGTCATGGTCACCAGATGTTATACTGTACTTGTCAGATTATGACACCTAAGTTTGCAAAATGTTTTGTAGTCAGTTACCCCATCAGCTACTCAGGGCTTGTTTACACGACAATGAAAACCACCAAAAACTGAGTTTTTAGTTGCATTTGCACCTTCCACTTACATAAGAGGATGCCTGGAGCACCTAAATCCACAAACTTTTGAAACCAGGATTCAGAGTGAAAAGTTTTGAATCTGTTTTTCAGAATTCTGCATTTGCAGGGAATGCATTGACGTGCAAAGCATACACAGTCCTCTTTCAGAAAAAATTGCATGCACCGAGGAACACAGCAGCTGCATCTGACTACTGAGCAACATGCGTGCTGCTTACTGTGCTTTGTTTTTTTTGGCCCGGCAAAAAACTGCATCTTTGTGCATCCATTGTGAAGAGTTTGTCTTCTTTGGAAAGCCTATGCATGTTCAAACACCACTGTTTTACTACAAACCTACATCGCCAACTGGCCTGGCATGCACGCTACTGCATTTTCAGTTGTTTTTCACGGATCCGTGTGAAAGTATATCGTTTCCACATCATCCACATCTGATCGCAGAGCGCATTGAAAATGCAAAGGAAAAAACGTTTCCATTTCTTGTGACGTCTTTTAAACTGGGCCACAGTCTTCTCTCACTGAAGTTACTGACATTTTGCCCATTGTGTCTACCCTACAAGAACATGGCCACCTCCTCAGAGGCGGCTCCCCTCACACCTTGAAAACCACCACAAAAGAGGAATCCTCTTGTTGGTTGGCAGAAATAAAATAACTCATTGGGGAAAATTCAAAAGGTCTGAGAGATGAGGTAGGATGCACATCCAAGGCAAAGTTAATTTTCTAACTAAGTGTTGTATTAGACGTGGACTCAATTTTAGATACAAAGTTAAAACAGATATATTAACAACACTGCAAGCATTTATGGAGCCCCGGAGGTGTAGGGGGGCAGAATATTTTATTAAGGCAAGGGAACGCCTTCTATATGTGGGCACGCGTTATTTAAAGTGTTACCTCGTGATAATAAAGTGAGGGAACGGGATGAATCAAGCGTTACCTCGCTATATTATAGTGAGGACAAACCCCACTGAAAGCAGCTCGCCCAGGAGCGTTGCAGCGATGCAGAAAATCCTCAGCGCCATGGCACACGCAGGCACTTCACCAACGTGGTGCTGCATGGCGCAGCACCGATGAAACGTACTGCGGAGCACTTCGCTCCCTTTCTGGTCTAACATGCAAATTCCACTGCACGCGCTGCAGCGAGTCAGCACCATGTTGAAGAACTGATTTTGTCAGAGCTGCTGCAGCAGGTAACAACAAGGAAGGACACAGAGACCAAGACACACAGTTCAAGCAGAAAAAAGCTTTTTCAAAAAAGTAACACATCAGTTACTTTACCTGGTAACTTACTACATTTATGAAGGAGTAATTCTGTTAGTAATTGGATTACTTTTTTGGAAAAGTAACTACAACTAATTACTTTTTTGAAGTAACGTGCCCAACACTGTCCCTGACTTTATTATAGTGAGAATAACACAATCATGTAGTAGAAATGGATATATTCTAATTTACTCTCTTGCCTTGCTAAAGTTGTTTGCATCAGTGCTGAATTCTTGTTTTTAACACTGCACGAGCTGAGCATCCATTTAGACTCCAACAGAGGAGCTTAGGATTTCATCCCTCCTTGAATCTTGTATGTCAAATAGATCATCAAGGACTGATAGGGTTTAAGCTGGGATACTGCTACACTACATACTTTACACAAATACGAACAGGATTTTACTGACTGAATTTGAAATGTGTATATCTTTTTTTAAATAACCTCTTTAGACACAACTCCTCACAAAGAATTTGGGGCATATAAAATATTTCAACCACACCACAAAACCTTTTCTATGGTATAACATCTGTGATATTATTTTTGAATTTCTGAAATTTCATGATAAGGAAGTAACACTAAAGACCAAAGAAAAAGGCCTCAATGTAAAGGGTAAAGAGAGGTACAGAGAGATGTAAAATCACTAAAGAATTAATAATGTTTTACAGAACTACTGAAAATAAAATAATAAAAAAACATAACTAATACATAGCCACTGATAAAAATATCTGACCGTGGTTTTCGATGTTCTGAATGATCAAGGTTACCTATTCTAAAAGTAATGGATTCATGCTGAACTTAGATCAAGTGCCATTTAACATGATTGATAAAAAGAGGCCAAACCCACGTACAATGAATGAGAGAGAGAAGAGACAGAGAGAGAGGGAAAGAGAGAGAGGGAAAGAGAAAAGAGAGAGATAACGGGCACCTGTGTCATTGTTATGCCTGTTTCCTGGTAACAGCATTCTTCACTGTGCAGCAAACAGAAGCTATGCATGAAAAACGCCATCCTCTTTGGAAAAGATGACTTTAAGAAGGTTTATATTTTTCACACAAGGTTCTTATGAAGATGTCAGTTTTGTTGTGATCCATCATCTCTGTGGAGATTTTAGTTAAAACAAGTTTTGACAATAAAATGAACCTGAAGTCGGTGCAAAAACCCCAACTGAACAACGTCAGAGACTGTTTTTGGTCCCTTTGTCGTGTCATTATAGACTCATTCTATTTTAACACTTCAAGAATTTCTTAAAGCAAAAAAAAAAGTTATGTCCCTGCACAGTGTTGTAGGAATTAAAGATTCTGCCCTGTCTTATCATGTCTCCAAAAATGTTATTTTAATGTGCAAGTTCTGGAACACACTTTTGACCACAGCCCTCCTGGTTATCTGTAAGGGGTTCAACTGATGCACTAATTATGACTGACAACTTTGCAAAGTATAGCTGATCCTAGCTTAACAATGGTGTAATAGACACCGCCTGGCATTGGTTGTCCTTGTAGGTTAAAGTGCCCATGTTATCCTTTTTTTATGATTTTATGCTCTTTTGTGTGCTAAATACACTATATTGCCAAAAGTGTTCGCTCACCTGCCTTGACTGGCATATGAATTTAAGTGTCATCCCATTCCTAATCCATAGGGTTCATCCCATAGGGATCGAATAACCGATCGAATATAGAGATAAATATCTGTAACCGAATGGTAAATAAATATTCAAATGTAAAATATTGAGTGTAGCGGCACATTAGGGCGCCTGGAACAGTGAACCGTTCCGTCCATCAGAGGGCACTCTGAGCGCAGCTTGACCGTCAGACACATCTGCTGCCCTCTTGACCTAAATAAACAAAGAGTTTCCACTCCGAGCAGACATTAACAGCTCTGAGTCATCTGAGGAGAGCTGTGTGGGAGTACTTTTGGTTCTGCCCTGTTGATGGCAAACTTAAAATCAAAGACCAGGCTGTGTGTTATGTGATGGTCACTCGTCCTCCACTTATTAGTGGGCTCAGCCGTCGGCTTTTCATCAAAGCTGTATGGCCGAGTGCAGCGGCGCTTCGTCAAACCCTGTGTGACTGTGTTTTTTTTCGGCAGGGTCCTTACCAAAAGGGCGGATAATAGAGTGACAGCCTTAACTCTTCCGAGAAGGCCTTCAAAAAGGTTTAGGAGTGTTTATGGTAATTTTTGACCATTCTTCTAGAAGCGCATTTGTGAGGTCACACGCTGATGCTGGACAAGAAGGCCTGGCTCCCAGTCTCTGCTCTAATTCATCCCAAAGGTGTTCTATCGGCTTGAGGTCAGGACTCTGTGCAGGCCAGTCAAGTTCATCTACACCAGACTCTGTCATCCATGTCTTTATGGTCAGTTTAAGTGGTCAACCACTTTGTGGCTGAGTTGCTGTCATTCCCAAACACTTCTACATTCTTGTAATACAGCTGACAGTTGACTGTGGAATATTTAGGAGCGAGGAAATATAATTATTTGTAATTTATTATTTGGATGGGTAATCGAATACTTTTGGCAGTGTATGTCTTGAAAAAAGTCAGTGGCATCAAGACTTCTCTCTCTCCCTCTGTACATGGCACCTGTATGTGTACAGAGCAGAGACATTCTGATGAATGTAGAGTTGTTGACAATATGGTGTAGAGTAGCATTACACTGACCAATTCCCATTGATAAGACCTGTAAACTGATTTGAGTAGACTAAGCTCACATGGGGGTGGGAGCCTTAATGGGGGCAGGTGCTCAAAACAAAGCATCCTAGACAGAGAGAATACAGCACTATCAGGAGTACTATATGTATGGAAATAAGATGTTTTTTTCATTAAAAAAGGTTTAACTTGTCACTTTGGTCAGTGTACCAGTGTCATCTGACACATCCTAAATCTAACTTTATATTTCGACTCAAAATACAACTGTTCTGGCTCACAGCGAAACAAAAGGCCAGGTGGCAGGATCAACTGGCTGCAGCTAAAGCCTCAATTAGTAAGGGATGGCCAAGCTAAGCTATAGTCCAGCTGACAAGTGCAGTGTGAAAGCCAACAAGTGGCTAAACCACACTAAAAGAAAACAGTTTTACTGCATGATTTATCAAAATCAAAACCCACCTAACTCTATGTGTGAAAGTGACCTTAGCTTAGGCCTGTCCATCTGTATAAAGATGGGTCATTGGCAGGAGCTTCAACTTTTTTTTTTTTCCAATTGATGCCAGTTACTTTGACTTGGTAGCTTCAACAACTTCATGCATCTAAATTTCTTGAAAGTGAAAAATGAAGACTGTTTGTAATAGTTTCTGTTTGGATCAGACCGGAAACAAACTTTATCCCTATTCATATGAATTCAAGCCTCACAGATGGGAGGATCTACTTGCATAACCCTTTCTGATATATTGGGTCATGTTTGATGGAATAAAAATAATTATTTAAACCATAAATCTACATTAGGAGGCTGTGTTATAGACTTCACATTTAATGAATGGGATATTTAAAGGAGGATCAAAGTGTAAAACCTCCTTTAGTTTCATACCTTACCAGTGTGATAGTACCTTTACAATATACTTTAATTCATTTTTGTTTAGGATGGCTGCACACCATGATTGAATTGGCATGCTGCCCTTGGGCAATTGTTTAGACAAAGCAATAATAAAATTTACTTCATAAAATCTCAAATGATTTTGACTGCTCTGTGTTTTTTTCCTGTTAAACTCAGAGCTGTGAGAAAAGTTTCACTGTGTTTCAGCAGAGATTTTCTGATGATGGACCAGTTCTTCCTGATCAGAAGAAAAACACAAGCAAACTTGTGGAAACATTTGGAACAAATTGAGGGGAAATATGTTCTTCTGACTGATTACATGTGGTGAAACTTGGATCTTCCGATATGAATGATCTTGAGATGAAATGACAGACAGTGCATGGGAAAAGACCTTCCTCACCAAGGATGAGGAAAGTACGACGAAGCTAGTCCAAATTCAAGACCATGTTTATTGTTTCCTTTGACATTTAGGGGCATGATTGTGGAGGAGTGGGTTCTGGGAGGGTCAATGGTGAAGCAGCACCACTACAAACAGAAAAGAGAAAACCCCTTATTAGGCCAAAAGGTGTGGGCAGTTGCCTTCTCTTTGTTCTGAATCATGGTGGCATTGTGGCAGGGCTACTCGCTGTGTGCAGATGTGGTGAAGCTGGCTCCTGATTGACCCTGACTGAAGTTCACTTTGTAGATGTGCATGTTGAGAGGGAAATCTGCCCTTGTCCCCCATCCTGTTTGAGCCAGAGTAGCCAGCCTATTGACTCCCCCTTATCAGGGTCCCTCATTGAGCAAGATTTAATTGTCAGGCTGCTGTTTTACCTTCCATGTTTTGCTGTGCTGAGCTTGTCCTGCTTGTTTTTTCACAGGTCAGTCCTTTTGGATTGTTTACTCACTTGCTTATGGTGTTAAAAGAGATGTTACTACTTTTATATAGGTCAGTTTATATCATTGTTTCAACTTGTTTACGATGGAGAATACTTGTGTGTGATTGTGAGTATGTATGACCCACATCAGTCCTGGAAAATTGTCTTCCTGTACAAGATTAAAGGATTCATCATCTGTGGAGTCCATGTTTGCATGCTGTGTGGTAGTTCTGGTGGTGGTCACTTGAATGCCTTGAAGACTGACTTCTCTTTGTGGTGTAGGTTTGCAGTGAACCTTTGCAGTGTAGGTTTGCTGTAGGGCCTCCTGACCAATATATCGGCCGGGATTTATCATAGCTGGGAATTTTAATCAGGCCTGTTTAAAGAAGTTTATGCAATATGTGCAGTGTCTCACAAAATATTTTGATTTCCTCACACGTTACCTCATGTTGACCACAAGAAGTGGTTCTACAACCTTCTTCTGATGCACTAATGAGGACTCTGTGACTGAAAGGCAGACGTGACAAGATAGAGTTCATAATTCATTTATGTATTTACATTTTAAATAAGGTTATTTATTTTATTTTGAATTTACTGACTGCAGTTTTGCCAGCCATTTTATTTTGTACTTGAAAGTTCTTTACACTTAAAAGTTGCAGAGTAGAAAATTAAAGAGGCTTATGAAAAGAATGTTGTTGATTTCCTCTCACAATGACCTGTTTACAACTTTTTTAAAGTTGTTCTGCCTGTGTACAAGTTTTTGGACTTGAAAATTCCTCTGTGTTGTAAAATTGGACAAATACTTAAGGACAAAGTGTTGTTAAACAGTAAAATGTTATGCCTGTACTTCATATATTCATTGTTGTAAGTGTTTTGGGACCAATTAAAAAAGTCCTTTTATATATTTTTTTAATTAAACGGCTGATTAATCCATAATCAGTATTTTTTTCTGTCAGATATCGGTATCAGCATTGGCTTTAAAAAATCCATGTCGGTCGGGCCCTAATTTGCAGTGCTGGAGTTCATGGTGTGGTCACTTTGTGGTAACTAGTGGGGTTTGCAATAGAGTCTCCCTGCAGTAAGACCCTCACTAGGCATTGGAGAAATCATGTTTGTTATGACTAACTTTGTTTCCTCTTTTCATCAGGAGCGTTTAATTGAGAATCTTGGTAATTATCCATAGATAATCTTTTTTGTCAATCAAATGCACATCTCCTGTAAATCTGTATTGTGTCAACACATTTGAAGAGGTCTTTTCCTGGCTTGAGGGATTATTCAGACCTTATGTGTCTTTAATAGTGTGTCTGTCACATGCAGGTAATATCAGGTAGTGCAAGTTATTTTTTTATTTTTTATTTTTTTCGATAATCACTCACAGTAACTGCATAAATTATAAGATGTTGACCCAGGTCTTGGTGTCACCCCTGTTCCAGCACCAGTGCTTGTTTTCTGTGAGTTAGTCAGAGCATGTTAGATCCAGCCGTATATGAATTCTTAGTACATCACTAATCATCCTCTCCACTTGTACCACACCTGTTGACAGGATGAGGAAGTAGCCTGTTGCTTTCAGTAAACCAGGAGGAAGATTAGCTGTACAATCACGCCCTACAAATCATCTTAAACAGACAGACCAGCTCAGTGATCGATGCCTGGGTGCCCTGTGCATCTGTTAACCTCGGCACATTTGCAGGTTTGCCCCGATGGTGCCTTCTCTTCTAATGGTCCAATAAAACTGGAGCACAATAAATGTCTTGTCAAATTGTCACAAGTGCTTGACAAGATCTGTTTCAAATTAAACCAAACAGCAGTGTGAACAAATTTTGATTATTTCTGTGAAAGAGTTGGAGTTTCTTAGCCCAATTTTGCATTTAAATATTTCACCCATTAATTTTTTTACTGCTCAACAAACAGCTAACCTTTTCTCTGCTGCCAAAATAAACTGATTTATTTTACCTTTTCCCTTCTTAGCATAGTGTTCCAGGAAGTTAGGGATTTTAAGTCCTTAATAAGAGACTCTGAGGATAGAAAGAAAAGAAACAAGGCCTATATCATGTTTTTTTGTTTGCATATGAAATAAAATAAAAGACAAGTGCATTGTCAGCCTAAGCTCATTCAGTTCAGGGCCAGATTTCCTACAGTTCTTTGTCAGTGAGTATGGGTTTGTCAATACCTCAGACCTTTTTTGTTAAATTTGTCCATCTTTTCTGTGCTTGTCATCATGCTTGTGATCTATAAAAGCTGTCCCTTTCTGCAGTTTCTTTTGCTCACATGAAACTCCCCAATCTTTGATGACTGTTTGTACCAGAAATCCCTTCCTGGCCCAGCCCCCTCCGCCTCCATCAGCTGCTATCTGAGGTGATGTGGGGCAGTATAGAAATCTCACTGCTCAATCAGTCAGTCAGTGGTAGAAAGCCCTTTTTGATAATTGAGGATAAAGTCAGAAGGCCATTTACAGCATACGTATAACCTCACTCTAGATTCTAAATTTATATTGTGTCCTCATTTTACTTGTAGACGAGTTTGTGTTGATTTTGCTCAGCTGTGATGCTGCTGCAGATGTGTTACACATGACACACATGATTTCTTAGCAGAGCTATGCGATAAGATGTGATTTTATCATTTTTACATTGTGAGTCTTTCCAGTTAAGATACTGAAACTGATTTTTTTTTTTACAATACAATAATATTCAAAAAAATATTTTGAATTAGTTTTAACATCAGAGAAAAATGTTGTACCTACAAATACAGTATGAATATGAAGAAAGGCTTGTACATTCTGGGTTATGGCTTATATGCACTCCTCATTATTGCAAAGTTATCATGGTATTAAGTGGAGCTTAAAGCAGAGTTTCAGGAGGGGACCACACCTCAACCACGCCTCTTCCTGTGTTCCTATAAATTCTAACCGACCATTTCCCTCTTTTGTTCGCACACTCGACTCACCCCTCCCTCCCTCCCTCCCCTTATTTAAAATTTCTTCTTCCTTCCTTCTTCAGGGCCTTAAAGAGGGGGTTCGTTGTGCCCGGGAGCTACGGCGAATTCCCTATGAAGTTTCCCCAAACCGTCATCCGCTTCACGTACCCACCATGTTGTTGTCATCCAATGTACGCAATAAATAATTGTCAAATTCATCCTGTTGATGGTGTGGTCCTTACTCGTGAAACAATGTTATCATTCTTTGCCAATATGGTGCATGCCTACGGTGCGAACCTTTAAACAGTTTTGCCAATTTCAGTGCACACATTGTCGACTCTGGTGTGAGAAGTTCTTCTCAACATAGAAGTACGTGTTTACATCTGCAGCCTGTTGCAGCTTTGTTCAACTTCGTGCAAATTTGACCTGCGTCTTTATCTGCAGCCTTTTTGAGCTTCTTTTTCTTAATACAAAACCACTGTAGTCCTGCATTTTCCCCAATCAGCTTCTATAACAACATCAGGGACTTTTTGTTGCCATGCTCATTGCTTTGTTTTGTTCTCAGCTGAAAATAGCTTGATGTTTTGATTTTTGGCAGCAGCACCATGCTTTTCAATGTCACTTCTCCGTAATTAACCAATCAAATAGCAGAAGGTAGGGACTTCTGATGTTTATTTTGTCCACAAAAAGGCCAAAAAAAGTGATCTGACTTGTCAGGTCTACTTCTTGTGCTAATGCCCGGACATGGTTACTTTGCTTCCTGTTTTTCTGAATAATTTGTCATAAAAAAGGTAAATGTCAGTCACAAAGAACAGTGTTGAGTTATGATGAGAATGTTCTTACAGAGTAATACAGTCCTCTCTGTCATCAAATGAGATGAAAAAAGTTAGCTTTAAAGGTGCTATGAGGAGAATCTATTACCAGCTAAATAAAGACTCTGCTACCCATGAGCACGCGTGGCGACTGTCGTAATGCTGCGTTCCAGTAACCTCGGAAATGGGAGTGACATCATCTACGACTTATCGGCGTTCCAGTTGAAGTCGGGAAAAAACATCCCAATCTACCAGGCTATTGTTAGCTGTTGTTAGCACGCCCTGCGTTGTTGTTCACAAATACCACATGAAGAATTTTATTAACACTAAGGCAGCATTTTTGTAAATATAAGTCTAACAATACGATGTATACAGCTGATCTAGAGCAACACACCCCAGTCAGAAGTGCAAATAAATTGATTATTACAGGAGCTAAATAACTGTTCACACTGGGGGCATCCATCTTCGATTGTAGGTGGCGAGGTTTCACTGAGTTCCCAGTAGGAAATTCCGACTTCGGGGAACGTTCCACCTGCAGTTTCCTACTCGGAACCCGGAAATACCTACCTCTGACTACAACTGGAATGCACCAAAGACAAGACCCAAGCCAAAGCGTGTGTTGTTGTGATAAATGCAGCACGGACCTTCCTCAGAACTCTGCATTGCTTTAATCTCTTTTTTCAACAACTTACAGGATGCAAAGCGAAGAGGTAATGTATCTCTTTCTAGTTATGTAGCGGTAGTTTTTGATGTGTGACAAGCAATTTTTGGAAAACTTAGTATCGTAGTTTTGTAGCCGGCTATATTTCGCTACTTACAGCCCGGTGCTCTAAGACGTGTAATATAAATAATAAAATAATAAAAATTTGCTCTAATTTTAATTGTCTTGTTCCCGAAGTTGAGTATCCAGGCCAGTCCAGCCCTGCCCTGTCCTGTCTGACCCGACCAGAAGGCTAAGGAATAGCATTTATAGATAACCTATTTTGATGCTATAAAACTCATCTTAAAGTGTGTAGTTCGATCAGGCATATATCTAAAAGTGAGACTTTTTTGTAATTAGAAACTCCTCAGTCTCTTTAAGCTCCAACTCAGACATTTGTGTTACTTTCATCTGCATGCAGCTACGTCACAACATTCCAACAGTTGGGAGAGAAACAGGAACACTGCAGATGTCTTTAGGATTTTAAGTTCTTCTTTTGTTGCAAAAACTCTAAATACTTGAGTTAGCTCGTTCTATTGCAGAAAAAAAGCCATACAGAGTCATTCCACCTGCTGGATATTAAATGAGAGACTCCTGTGAGGAGGTGCAGGGTGTCACACACAATCCGCCAAGTGGCCAGAGTGAGAGTGCTGTCTGTGTGCACCAGGGTTCACATTACTCTCTCTGGGGTCATTTTTCACATGCTTTCCACCTGCTGCTCAACACCATGAGGCACAACTGAGACAAAGCTGCAGCTGAGGTGTTTAGAAAATCAACTGTTTGCAAGAAGTTTGGTATTTTACTCAGCTCCAGAGAAAAGATACAGAAAACATTTGCTCTGATATTATGTAGGCATATGTTTACTTTGTATTAGAGTCCATCACTAACACCTGTCTGCTGAGTATCTGCTGACTCTTTCTATTGGCTGGGAGATGATGACTTAATCAGGCAATAACGCTGCAAACAAAATGATTTTCATCTAATATTCCGGCCAATCATGAGCAAGGGTAGCACTTTAAAGACTGCAAACGAGCCACCGCCTCAAACGCATACAGACTAATGACGAGATTATTTGCTCATCAGGGCAGCGTTGAGTGTGTATGAGTGAGCGTAGAGGCGTGAAAGTGTCTGTGTACGCGTGTTTGATGCAGGTGGTGGAGGGGTGCTGGTCACATCTCGGCATGATAATAAAAACCAGAGCTGTTGTCACAAAGCTCAGCCCCCACGCCCGACTTTTAAGTGCTGCCTCTATTCTCGGAAAGCGACGGACACATTATAGCGAGGAAAGAGGAGAAAGAGAAGGAGAGAGAGGGATGAAGAAAGACAAGTGAGGGGGGTGTGCGGCCTGTGGCTGAAGGATTGATTTTAAATGTTCTGCAGAGGCAGTGTCTACTATCCTCTCTGGCGAGCCCCCCGATGGTGCCGGCATCAAAACAAGATTCGTCCCACCTCCCCCCACCCAACATAAAGAGAGGGAGAGGAAGCAGGAGGACAGCGATGGTTGCTTTAAATGACAGGTCTTTTTTCTGGATAAATGCTCAGATTAGTCATTGATAAATACCATTGGTTTCTCCTACACAAAGTCTTTGTCTTTCTACTGATTAACAGAAATGTCTAAAACTGTCCTTAACGTCTGAAACCCAGGAGGTGATATCATGATGGTTTGATTTTAAAAAGCACAACTATTTCTATTCATATCAGAATAAGTTATACTTCAAATTTTAAATGAGTGGTGGATTCATTCAGTTGTACGAGTGCCTTCGTTGTGTTTTGCAGGCCTGTTTGATAAATTAAAAGTAACCAAAATTGCTGCCTTTCAGGAAATGAAAAAAAGTTCTACTACTTACTGAAAAAAAATATTTTACTGATCATACTGATACGTAATTGTAATGGATCAGAAATTATATATATATATATATATATAAAAAAAAACATTCACCAACATGAAAGTTGACCAATAGCAGTGTGTTATGGAAATAATAAGAAAACAAAGAACGTACTAAAAATAAAGATAGGAGATTTGTGCCCTACAACAGTGACGTACATCTTTACATGGACAAAATCAGTGTAAAAATGATAAAATCTCGCATAGCTTAAAATAAGAAACTTGAAAACTAGACTATAAAACACAAAGACAATCTTTTAATCAAAAACCATGCAATTGATCAAAAATTTACTGCCTTTTAACCAACATCACTGCCCCAAAATGCTGATACACCAAATAGACAGTTTATACACCAACAAGACCTTTCAAAAACATGTCTAGGCTTCAGCCCATTTGGGAAGGCAGAGTTTTTCAAATTGTACAGGAGGGTACCTGGACCATAATCCTGTCAGTGATATTCACCATGGGCCAATAAGATGATGTATAAGGTGGGCATTGCTGCAGAAGTGTGAAGCTGATAATATTCGTAAACATGAGCCATTTTGAAAAGATGTACTGAATTTCAAAAGCTAGTGCTGCAGCTCCATGCGTTGTCCTGTTATGACAGCCTTGTTCTTCAGTTGGTTATTGTCATATATAACTACCAACTGATGATGTCACCGCACAGAGGCTGTAGTCCATGAAGTGGGTGGCCCAGTGTCTTTCCAAGTAATAAGATATAGATGCCCCAAAACAAATTAAACACATACACAAATTACGAAATAAATAAACTAAGAAGAAATCCTAGAGCACAAATCTCCAACAATATATTTTCTAAACTGCTAGGTGTGGTAATGTCAAAAATGTGGAAAAAAACTTCATCTTGCGTCCATCTATTTATGAGTGAAGCACCAGCAGGTTTGGGCCTCAGACTAGTGCCAAGCACCTCCTCTAACTACAAATCACAGGAGCAGACAAGCTTTAAATTGGTTTGTAATAGAGAGGGGTTACAACTACCCAAAGAGCATGGTAATGATGCCTATTCATGTACAAGAAGAATTAAATTCAAAGGGAAAGAAGAGTCCTATTTTACAGTTAGATACTTACAAGAAATCGCTTGAGAAACAGAAAGGGATTTGTTATCTCAGTCATTGCAACTTCCTGCGCCATCTTAAATCTCAGCCTCAAACATTGCGCAGTTATACTGATGTTAAACTTGAAATATATCAGAGATATGTTCTTTCAGCAGAATACTTCAAACTGTGCTGGAGGTTGATGACATCAAACAACAACAAAATGCATGAAACCAGCAGATATGGTTTATGATCAGCACCTGATTTGGCTACTACAACAATCATTGTATATGCTGTGATGAAAAAGGCTGAGCAGTTCTGCAACACAGTTAAAATATGTGGTAGTTCTCTGTTTTGAATAACATGAACTATTGCACCAAACATTCTGAGCATTTGGCAAGGAATCAGGACGGTGGCTTAACTCGATTTGAAGGAGAAAATTCCCTCTCGTGCCGCGCGGCCGCACTCATAATTATCCGATTGTTGTCGACCATTAGGAACGTGATTTATTGTTGCTTGGCAGTCAGGATGGAGGTTTCTCACCCTCGCCTTGGACGTGTGTGAAATACACAAGTCTGCAGGGCTGAGGAGAATATGGGGAAGCGAGAGCCATATGTCTGCACTGTCAGGGAGCCACTTGTTAGAGGAAGTTTAGCCTCCCTGTGCCTGCAGCCACAGCCTTAATTATTAACAACATGTCTCCCCTCTGAAGAGCCGTGTGCGGGCGACTCGCCGAGAAAAGGTGCTGCTGAGTGTGGGCTGGGTGCAGACTATCCTCTGGATGTGGAGATATTCAGTTAAGGAAAGGAAGTCTTCAAGTGGAGCTGTTAGTTAGTTGATATTTATCTTCCAATTTCCTCTCGTAAGAGTGTAATTAAGCTTACTTTTTAAATATAAGCAAACCTAGAGTGACTCAGTTTCTCTTGCATTTAAATTCAAGCAGACGCCATCGAGTCAGAGTTCTAAAAGATCTGAAGACACTCACTTCCAGGGGTTCGTATCCAAGTGTTCAATCATTAAGAAGAACTGAGAAGTACAGCATTGATTGGCTACTGGTGTCATTCAGTAAGATGTCTGAAAAGTGTATTTTCTGGAGGTATGTGTGTTTTTTTTAACAAAAATTGGGAATATGCAAAATTCTTAAATTGCTGCTGCAAGTAGGTATTAATTTCTTTTCGGTATCTTAAGCCAAGCCAAGCCTGTGTGCTAAAAGAAACTCAAAAGTGTTCCCTCAAAAACATGACAAAATAAAAATGTTTTCTGAGGTTTATCAAAAACTTTCAAGACTTTTCCAAACATCTGACTTGAAGGTCACTTTAACATAAAGAGTATATATGATTTGATACAGGGATTAAATTACAACATTTCTGCATATTACAGTTTGTTGAGTTATCTTTTTGCCTTCACTTAGTCAAAGGCTCTATCCATCAATCGCCTATATTGATTATCCCTTTCAGGGTCACAGGGTGCTGGTCTCTCCCTGCTATAATTGGATGTGAGTGCACCAGCCAATCACAGGGCCACATCTGTGTGTTTCCTCCAAACAGTCCAGTGCAGTTTAGCTTGGTTAGCTGCACATTTACTGGAGTTTCTGCTGTTAGATAGGAAGAAAAGGTATCCAAATAACCGATATTTGCCATCCCACTATTTATATTAAATTAGATTAGATAAAACTTTCTTAATCCCTTTGGAAAACTCCCTCAGGGAAATAGGAATTCCAGTAGCAGTTTGTATAGTACATAAAAAGATACATAAATAAGAGATAAAAAAAAATATATAAAAAGATATAAATACAAAATGAATATAAAAAATTGGCAACTGGCCGGCTACTGCTCCTTTCCCATCTTCTGTCTTCCTGTTACTCCTCCTTCCAGCTCCTCTTAGCGGCCGCAGAGCTGGCCCGCCCGATCAGTTTTTCCAGCCTGGATGTGTCCTTCTTGGATGTAGTGCCACAGATTGGTAAAACATCAGTTTCCTACAGATGTTAAATGAACGCAGCCTCCTCAGGAAGTACAGCCTGCTCTGTCCCTTCATGTACATGAGATTAGTGTGGACCATTCAGTCCAGTTTCCTAACTACAGGCAGAGTACTTATAGGAGTCCACTGCTCCCACCTTAGCTCTCTCAATCAGAACTGGTTGTGGTCTTGGTCTGGACTTCCCAAAGTTGATGACCGGCTCCTTTGTCTTCGATGTGTTGAGCTATCGATGGTTTGTTCGGCACCATGACAGCAAAGCCCCTCTCTAGGCCTCTGTACACATCCTTTCTGTCATCCCTGATGCATCCAAATCTGAGCTGTGCCATTGGCGAACATCTGGATTTGACACAGCTCAGAGCTGTAGCAGAAGTTCGAAGTGTACAGGGTGAAGAGAAGAGGGGCCAGCAACCGTGTCCTGAGGTGTCCCGGAGCTGCTGATCACAGTATCAGACATGGTGTCCTTCAGCCTGAGGTACAGCCTGTCAGTGGGCTGGCTGGAGATCCAGATGACTGGGCAGGGGTCCACTCGCATCCTGTTCAGTTTGTCCTGGAGCAAAAGGGGATCGATGGTGTTAAAAGCTCTTGAGAAGTCCATGAAGAGAATCCTCACCATGCCACATCCCTCAACCCCCTGTGTATGTACAGCTGGCAGTGGAAATACAAACAAGATCAGGGCTTTCTGCTCCAAACCCTGCAAAACTGTACTGAATCAAACCAGGCCACTCAGTGGAAACAAGGCAATAGAGACAACCATTCACCCTCACACTCATACCTAAATGCAATGTGGGGAATGGAGGACATGGGAAATTGAACCAGCAATCTGTTTTGAGGCGTATGCACTTACCTGCTGCACCATTGTGCCACAGTTACCTGGGTTTAATGCTGTATTATTTGGCTTCCCACCTCTAGTTGGAGCTGTAACACTGGTCAGTGGCAACTGCCGTCTGGCCTCGTGTTGCATGAGAATATGTAAATACCTAATGCCTACTTCTTGTGTTGAAAAAAGACTGATGTGAAATGCTAATGAGACAAAGTTTACATCGGATATAACCATATTTACAGCAAGGTTTTACAGTAAAAATACCTTCACTCCTTTGTATTTTTATCCTCATACTCCACAGATTTTTTTTGTTTCTTTCTGTACCGTTTGAATCTATATTTTGAAAATGTAAACTCTCTGTTAGTCTTAAGCCTCCTGCTTAAAAAAGGTAAAATGGTAAACCGCGGTAAAATTTCCCACGGTAATCATTACCGCGTCCTATAAAAATTACCGTTTTACCGTGTTTGATTACCACAATGCGTCGAAAACGCACGGTGATGCTGCTCTTTGCCTAGAAATGCCTGAACTAAGAAGCTCTTAGATGAAACGGCCTCATGGGAAGCGCGCATGTGCAGTTTGCATTGTTTGGCCTCAGCGGAAGTTGAAGACAGTGGAGAGTTCCCCCTGGAAATGGACTCTTAAGTCTGGTTAAATTTTGGATTTTACAAGGATGCCAAGGGGAAACTGATTGAAAACAGTCACCCTATTTAAACATGAAGCTGTGGCGAAAGAAAATACGTGCACGGTTAAAACTTCCGGAACTCCTCGAGAAAATGAACTGATCGAGCCGTATAGGTAGGGAGAGAGCGAGAGAGAGAGAGAGAGCAATGAGCCATACCCGAGTGAATTACAGGTGGTTTGTCAGTATTCTCTGTCTAAATAATGTCTAGATATTGTAAATAATAGCATTAGTATCATTTTGGAGTGTGTTCTTGACGTTCTTTTGCCGTGTTTTCGCCATATTTTGAAATTGATCGTCTTTTTCTGTAAAAGTTTGTGCTTTATGGATGTAGCTGATCGTACTCTGGAAAAAAATATTGAGGAGATCTGCTGGGGAGAGGAGGAGGAGACCAGAGGAGAGTCATGAAGGGGGCTAACAGGGACTATCGTCAGTAAAAAAAAAAAAGGCCATGACATGGTCTAATATGACGAGCTGTTACATGGACACTAATGCTGCAGGCAAACAAAAATCTGTGAGTGTATGCAAAATAGGTTAAATGTTGTTCATTTTCAATTGTTTATGAAGAGAATCCTGTTTAAAGTTCAAATCTGTAGCTTTCTTTTCTTGTAATTACACACAGTTTAAGCATTTATAACATAATGACAAATACTTGGTAGAATTGTTTACTTTTATTTCTCATGAAAGAAGGGTAAAAAATGTACTCAAATGGCATTTCTAGACACATTTATTGATTAAAAAAGACAAAAAGAACTATTAAACTTATAATATTAAAGGGGTTAATGATTTCAATTTTGTGTTAAAGTACATTTGAACATTTTGAGCACTCCGCAACAATACCGTGATAATAATGATAACCGTGATAATTTTGGTCACAATAACCGTGATACAAAAAATTTAATATCGTTACATCCCTACTATGTACTAAGGCTGGTAGACTCAGTCTGTCCTGAATGGTAGAAAAGACTGATGACCACTGTGTTAAATAAAGCAAGAAGAGAGGAGTATAACTTTCATTTATAACTAAACAATAACCCTCGTTAGGGTATCAAGAGAAGGTAACAGATCTCCAGCCCTATTTAAACAGCATCTAATCAATAAGTGCCTGTTTTCATTTCAGCTGCATTGTAATTATCCAACAATCAGTCATCTGTAATTATCAATTACATGATGGAGATGGCTTGGTAATTAGCCAATGAGATCAGGTTTAGCCTCAGCATTAAACCTGAATTAGGCCAAGATTTGTCAGGTGCTTGTCAGCACTAACAGCCGTCCCACAAATCATTAAGTCTGATCACCCTGAGGATCTCTGTAGGTCTGAGGATTTATTGAGAGTTATGATGCAACGCAAAGCAGAGCAGAGAGCTTAGATCATTCCCACATCTTAATCAGTGAGAGATACATGAAGGGTATATAACATGAAATGTATGGAGCATATGTTACCAGAGAAAAAATATATATATTTTACACCACCATTTTCCTGTGATGGTTGATAAAGATACACTTCAGATGTATAGCTGTTTCTTCATCAGATTTTCAGTCTGATATTTCTCTGTTGTCAGACAGATTCAGTTGCACATTAAGACGATGTTCCTCCTTGACCTTTTCATAACTCTTTTGTTGTCTGTCTCTGTGCCCAGAGCTGCCCGAGGGATGTCATGGTTACAAAAACATGAAGCATCTAGATCAGCTCTCACCATCCCCCAAACATGGGACAACATTTATTTTAGAAATATATTCGAAACATCATGGATGCAAAACCTTAAAACCTTGTAAAGGCTCAGAAAACAAATTGACTGATATTGCAGGGATGATCCTGCATTGTAATGCTGTTACTTACTAACCGTGCAAAGTCTTTTTAAAGCCTGAATTAACTAATTTAACACCATCGGCTGGTAAAAGGTGCAAATTGTTGGAGCAAATTAAAACCTTTAAAATCTTTAAAAGTGTGTTTGTGGTGCAATGCTTGTGAGTATTGACAGAAAACTTCTTGACAGTGATAGTACAGCAGCGGGTCAAGAGAAAGGACTGGGGTAATGAGGCTGTGTTGACCTTTGACCCTCTGGAGTCTAATCTGTTTCACCTGAAGTCTAAGCATAGGCCACACCAATGTTGACAGAAGTCCCTCTCTGATATTGCTTTCACGAAAATGACCTGAACAGACAGCTAAAATTTTGCCTCTGGCCCCACAGTCTCAAACTTTAGATGCTTTGAAGGCCTGATTATTCCTGCTGTCCTACAAACCATGCCTAACACAGACAAGAAGATTAAAAATGATGCCAGCATTAATAATTGATGAAACATTTAAATAGTGCTTTGAGATGCCTAATTAATCACAGTCAGACTTCTCACTGAAACTGGCATTTCTTAAAAAGCAGGGCAACGTGAATGAAATATCAGCCAAATCTAGTTTTGTCTCTGTGTTTTTGTGTGAGCGAGTAAATTATGGCCTCCCCCGTGTCTTGTTCTTTTGAGTTGTGTTATTATTTCCCACAGTGAGCCCTTGTTTTGTTAGTAACAGACCAAGACTGTAAGTATATCTTTGGCAAAGAGACTGTGTGATTTTCTCATTTCTCCCTCACCATCCCCAAGACCCCGCACATCCCCTTGCACACAATGCCTCTGTACATATGCAAAATACTCACACACACACGATCTACCACACACACATGCACACATGGAGCTCAGTGCGGTGGAACAGCCATCAGTCAAAGTGTGTTGGCGCTGCAGGTCCGGGGGCATTTACATAGATAGATGATGGAGAGATTATGGGGCACAGGGGTTATTAATCACGCTGCTGAGAAGGAGCATGGGGACTCCTGGGTGTCACTCTTCTTTCCAGGGACGCTGCTTTACCCCGAATAAGTCTTTTGTGCCATTTCACATGTCCTATTTGCTACCTAGCTAAACCACATTGGTATTATGAGAGCCTTGGCCTTCAATATTGCTGCAGGGGGAAGGTATGGTGCTGCTAAATCCACCAGCAGTCTCAAGCTTCAGGAATATCCAAAAGAATGTCCTCAAGAGGTGAGGGGCCAGGTTTTTGTTGGTTTTTGCAACACCTAGCTTGGACATTCACTGATGAATCGCCCCATGAACCAAAACCTGAAAGTTTTCCCTAAACACATTGTAGGTGAAGGAAAAAAAAAGCTTTAAAAGTGAAAAATGGCAAATTCAGTTGTCGTTTTCAGTCTTCTCACTACCCTAAAAGGTTGTCAGCGTTCCAATTTATGGCAGTTTTATGAAGGACAGTTTTTTTAAAAGATGGTGCGTACTTCATAGTAATCAATTACCATTTTTGCAAAAACAATACAGGGAGGCAAGCAATGACGTTTGAACTGCAGGTCATCATGAAAGATGTAGTGGTATGTATTGTGTTAATGCATGTTGCCAACATTGCATCTGAATGCCCAGTGCCCGTGTGTGTCAATGTGTGTATACATGGCCATTGTGCTTCTGAAGCAAGTACACACTTCCCCCTGCTCTGCGCTCAGCCCCGATGAGGATAGGCTTCGGCACCTGTTACGGCCCTGGCCATATTTATTGTAATTATTTGTTTCATTGTGGAGTTTTTTTTTTCTTCTTGTAAGGTGTGAGGGGTGAGTAACCTTGCATAGCAGATGGGCCTGCCTGATTCAGTTCCTGAAATCCTGCAGATCCCCATCTTGCAGCGCATCGTAGACCAATGGATTCACTCGGCTAAAATTTTAACAGCCCAATCAGGGAAAAGAGGCGGGAGCTGCGGGAAGCGCGGAAGTGACGAAAAGGCGTGACGTCAGCAGATGGCTACCCAATTTGTACTGCGCATGCGCGAAAACTGCATCACTTCCTATCGAGCCGTGATGTGTATAAAAAAAAGATATAGATATATACGCGATGGATTCAGACATAGAAATACGTAGTGACTTAAGTCATAGATACTTAGTAAAACTTTGCGAAATCTGCCCTCCTCAGAAGTTTAGTTTTATTGTAAGAGGATAGTATAAGGCCGTTAGCTGTTAGCAGCTAAGTTAGTGGCTAACGGCTAACTTTAGCCGCTACGCACTTAAGCTACGTCATACCGGGGCTTGATGTGGATTGGCCTGTGGTGAGTGTGTCAATCAGAACGGTCGTCCAATCTTCTTCTTCTTTGGTTCGAATGGTCGTCCAATCGCCAGCTACTGATTGTTTTGAAGGTCCCGCCTCTGAAAGCTAATCAGAAGAGCAGCTACCCAGATGGACTTGTGAAATATTTCCGTGGCGGACATATGAAACTATCCATCTGGCATGTCAGGTTAAGGGATGGGTGCTCCATATGAGGATCTTTGTTCTGCGTTCAGGTGTCTTTCTCTGATTGGCTGGAGAAGTAGATTCGTGGAGGGAGAGGCGACCCTCCCCTTGACTCAAGAGCTAACAACTGTGCTTTCAAAAAGTCTCAGCCAGCAAACAGACAGTGGTGTTCTCCGACAGCAGCATCTTATCGCTGTCTGCCTACAAATCATTTCTGATAACTTTGTGAAATTATGATTGTTAGTTTGTACCTTTTGTAACAGTCTGTGCATTTTCAGTTTTTGAGTAAATCTTAAGTTTGCGTGCCAGTTCCAACTGCTTTTTGATTTTGTACTGGTTGTGTAAAACCTGGCTTTCCAGGTTGTTAGTAAAAAAATTCTAGTTTTTGTATGAATTCTTGCAATCTAAATATTTTGAGCTAGTGTTTGGTTCACCGACTTTGTAGTGATCTTCCGTTTTCCATTAATCATATCATACACCTACCCCCTATGCAAGTGCATTACATAATTTTTGGGGGCTTATCCGCGAACCCTCGTTCTTTATGTGTGTGTGTGTATTTATACACACACACACACAGAGATACACACACACACACACACATATATGTGTGTATATATATATATATATATATATATATATATATATATAGATATGTATATATATATATATGTATATATATATGTATATATATATATATATATATGTGTGTGTATATATATATATATGTATGTATATATATATATGTGTGTTTATATATATATATATATATATATATATATATATATATATATATATATATATATATATATATATTATATATATTTATATTAGTGCTGTCAGATGATTAAAAAAATTAATCAAATTAATTACTGGATTTATAATTAATTAATCTAATTAATCGCATTTTAATCTCATATCTGCTTAAAGTACCCAAATAAAGAATTTGAATTCTAGGACATAATAAAATTGTAGTGCAGGACTAATCAAAGGAACACACGAAGAAGTGAAGATTTGTAAATCCACATTTTTATTGGTGACTAAATAAAACCAAAGTCAGGGCAACTTGTCCAGAAAATTCTAAGCTCAATCAGGCAACAGAAATTACACTTTAAATGTGTTTCATAAATCAAATTCGAGGGTCATCCAGCAAACCAATTAGGCCTGATGTATTATTAAAGAATGTAGGACAAATAGCCTATAGATAAATAAATTAAAAAATAAAATAAGTCTAAGTCTGAAATATGCCATTCCTGTTGTCACCTGGGCTTTGTTTGGTTTGACTAGAGACACATGTGTGAAGTTACGTGCCACTGCCATGTACGGGTCCTCCAGCTGGCCAATATCAAAATGTTTGTGTGCTATGATTAATCGCGATTAATTTTTTTAACGCATTAATTTGCGGTGTAATTAATTAATCTAATTAATGCACTAAAGTGACAGCCCTAATATATATATATATATATATATATATATATATATATATATATATATATATATATATATATCCCCGTGTAAATGCATCCTTTAAACCATCAGAGATGAGCTTTTACACATTTAACAGGTTGAACTAGTTTGTTAAATTACTTTTTTTGTCAAAACAATGACACCATACTTTCTGCATTATCTCATGTTCATTCTGCATTTTGAAGATCATGTTCAACCTCCAAAATGCATCTGCATGAATGTAAAATATCAATTATCAATTTAAACCACAGCCAGATTGTCAGACATTTCAGATTGAAAAAGTAAAGTGGTTCACTCAAGTCCGCTCCTCTCACCGACTGTAACAACACTTGTTTTTATATTTGAGCCCAGCTGCAGTTTAACATTTCATTGCAGCCGCCCTTCTGTTCATTGTATGAATTTTGAATAGTAAGTGTGTGGAACGGGACACTGCGAGACTGGTGGATGTGATAATGGAGTAATCCACAGCGACAGGTGAAGTACTCTGCTCCTCTGGGCTGTTTGCTTTGGTAAGTGTCGTCGCCATCCTCTGACCCCAATGGGACCTGACACTTGGACCCTCCCTGTCCTTCCTCTTCACTCCTCCATCTCCTCTTTTCAAACATTCAGCTCATTCACCATCACGCTTGTGGCGTTACCGCTATTAGATGTTTCACTACCAGCCTTTGGTCAACAAAGCCCAGTGGGTTTTGTCTCCACAGTGAAAGTAAAGGGTTCATTGGATCACTTGACTTGATGGCTGGATGTTTAGGAGGGTTACTGCAGCAGCCAGGAGATGGATGGGTGGATAGGTGGATGGAAAGATACTGTAGGTGATGAATAGAGCAGTTAATACATGGATGAATGGATGTGGATGAAAATAGAAATGGCTGATACATTTAAAGTTAAGTGAATGAAAGCCTCTTTAGATATAGAGAATGTAGGTGTTCCTTTTATACTGATGACACATTTCTTTATTTCTTTGACCTTTTTTTCAGGTGGTGTGGTATAGGCTGCTGCACAGCCTAAATAACCAGTCTGTGAAATTTTCCAACTTTTATTAACTCACCTTACAGAGAAAATCGATTGTTAGTATTGGCTTTAATGGAGAGGTTTAAGATTGGGCATACTTGGGAACACTAGACAGTCAAAAATAAATGAATGCAGCCAATGTACTGTAAACCATTTGTTTCTTGACCCTCCCCCCCCCCCCCCCCATTTTGGACTAGAAAAAAGGAGATGGAATACTCTACAAAATATACAGAAAAAAAGTTTTTCAAGCCAAGCAACCAACCTCTAAAATTTCGAATGTGAGTTAACTCAGTCAACAGTTACACACATGAAACATTTGCCAAATCTTTCATGCCAGTACCAAACAGCTTTTTTGCTGTTGCTATTGATTTTTGTTTGGTGTTGTTTGATGGATTGGATGAATGAAGTCTAAAAAGAGACAAGACCTATTGGCAATTCAACATTTTTTCATTTAACAGGAGCCTCAGTAGTGTGTGGAAGAACCTGCTGCCACAACAGCCTGGTCACACAGGGCTGTGGGATGGCATTCTTTAAACAGCATTTGTCACAGTCAGCCATTGTTGTTGCATTGCCACTCTAGCACAAAGAGTATGCCCAACCTCATCCCACAGGTGTTCTGACAGGCCATCCCATCCTCTCCTAAATACCTCCTGGAGGTAGCCTGTGCTCATCCCTCAAATGCATGTTCATCACAAACGTGGCACCATTTTAAATGGAAATGAACTTTCCAACATTATTAGATTTATTTCCAAAATGCTCTGTTACAACAACAACAAAAATCAAACAAAAATGAGTGTGCTGAATTATTGTGTTCAGTTTATATATATCAACACAGACTCATAGTGTTTCCAGTTGACAGTGTCTAGTTCTGTGACAAGGGTGATGAGCTAGAAGGCAAAGAGTTTGTCATCTGTCAGTGACTACTGTGTGGAGCTGCTGCACATGCTTTTAAATTTGTACAAAGTGAAATGTGTTTACACCCCATGAAACCACAAGATGCACAGATATTTTATCCTTTTTTATCCTATGACTATTTTGTAGGTTTGCTCTAAATGTTTTTTTTTTGTTTTTTTTTTTTTTGTAAAACTGAAGTATAAGAAGTTTCACCCTTCATTTTTGTCTCTTATGAAAAGATTTAGGTATATTGTGTTTTACTGTGTAATTTGGCTCATTCCCTTTCTTTTACAAAATACTTTATCCTGTCTAATGAGAGGTTTGGATTAGGAGACACTAAAGACAAATGTTTGTGTCCAGGCTGCTCTTTGCTGCCAGTTTTGAGTATACTGTCACAGATCTGACTTTTGGAGGAGGATGTAGGGTGGTGTGGTTAGATTAGGTTTGCTGTTACTTATTGGTAGTCTTCTTAAGAATTCCTATTTTTAACATAGGACTAGCATAATTTAAAAAAAAGTTTGTATGACATCCATAAATTTGGCCTGGTGGTATTCATATGATGCTCTGATCAGATGCTCCCTGTGCAGGTACATTAACGCGTGCCAAGTAAATTGGCAGTTTAGGTTGGCCTTTATTTTTACAGTGTGTGCTGTGTTTTATGATGGATTTTAATTTGCTGTACGATAAACCATTTTAAATTGAGGCTCAAAAATGTTTCTTCTAAGATCTAAGCAGCTTTGAAAGGATTGCTGAATGTTTTTCAGATAGAATCAAACTTAAGATCTGCTTGGACATGAAACAATATGTTCACATCTTCAATGGGGTCTTAATATTTTAATTTTCTGCAGTGCTACTTCAGTCTCATCTACCTTCCAGCCAAAACACCAACCACTTTGTCAGTGAGGAGTGTTTAATGTCCACTTACGTATTGAACATCGAGCTTGGATTACAGTTAAAAACCATGTGGAACAGAATCAGAGTCGTGTCAAAGTCTTCATAGCACATACTGCCTGAACAGCCCCCATTTGTGTTGATCTTGTTATTTTTCCTAAGATTTAAATAAAGTTTTTACATGAATAGGAGGACAGAGGAGAGTTTATCTCATTTTATATTCTTTTTTAGATTGATTAAATACACAGTTTTAAATTATTTGATTATATATTATCTCCAGCAAGGAGGTTATGTTTGTTTGTTAAATTTATTTTTGCAAAATTACTCAAAACTACAAAGAGATTTTGCTGAAATTTCACTGGAGTGTTGGTAATGGCCCAACTTAGAAATGATTAGATTTTGTAGATGACCCAAAGATCCATCAGTTAACAGTTGTTTTTGCTCAACAGCTGTCAAAGTAATAATGATATCAAAACAATTCCAAGTGCAAAGGACAATTTTAGGGGTCAGTGAATCATAGTTTGATTGTGACTTTGTCATAGGTGTAACGGTAATATGTGACCCACATCGGCAAGAGGTTTGCCAAGTGCTGTCTAGTTAGTTGGTTGATTTGTTAGTTTTATTTTTGGTTTTTAGATTATGAACAGGATAACTAAAAAAGTTATCAAAAAATGTAAATGAAAATTTTCAGGGAAAACTATTGATGGTGCAGAAAGGAAGCATTGCAGTTTTGTTGGTGATCTGAATCCCTATTTATATGAAGGTTTTTTATTCATTGCAAGATGGTACAGTTTTACAAATTTTCGCTAATAACTCAGTAAGTCCTGGACTGATTTTCACAAAATGTTCAGAGAATGTTGGATATGGCACATTGACAATGTGATAAGATTTTGGTGGGGATCTAATTCTAGTTCCAGAAAATGTATAGGGATTTCTCAACAGTGAGAGGTAGGGCAGTTTTCAACAACTTTGACAATGTTGAAAATGCCTTGGCAGAGGTTTGTACTTTGTTCGTTCTGATTTTCATTTATTTTTCTGTTTGTTGTTGTGTTTTTAAACCTGTATTTTAGCGGGAATGTTCCCATTAAGATACAAAGATCAATCTTGCAAGGAAGTCGGCAGAAAACAGCAGCACAAGAGTTGAAAAGCATAGTATGTCCCCATGACGGCTTCTGACAACCCTCCAGAGAACCCCAAGCACCACTTTGGGAACCACCATATTAGAAAAAACTGCATCCATTTGTCATGTTAAAATATAAGTTAATGAGGAGGGTATGTAGAATTTTCTCTAAAAACTCTAAAAAAGGTGACATTTTTTTAATGGGAATATGAATGGTGCGTTCCAGTTGTACTTGGAAGTCGGAATTTCCTGGTTCCGAGTAGGTATCTACAACTAGAACGCCCCCCCGAGGTCGCAATTTCCTACTGGGAACTCGAGGGAAACTCGCCACCCCCAAGTTGACAATCGAAGATGGCTGTCCCAGTGTAAGCAGTTATTAAGCCACTGTAATAATCAATTTAATAGCACCTCTGTCTAGTGTGTGTCACTCTAAGTCAGCTGTATACACTGTTTTGTTTGACTTATATTTACAAAAATTCTGCCATAGTGATATTTAGACTTTTCATGTGATATTTGTGAACAACAACGCAGGGCGTGCTAACAACATCTAACAATAGCCTGGTAGATCGGTGTGTTTTTTTCCGAATTCAACTGGAACGCTGATAAGTCAGAGACGACGTCACTCCCAGTTCCCTGTTCCCGGTTCCGAGGTTAATGGAACGCAGCAGAAGTAAGTGAACTGTGAATAAACTCAATAAATGTTTTTCATCTGTTAATACCCATGGTAAAACATTCACGTGAGTTAACATTTGTAAGTTACAACTCAATACGTTATGTAATTAAGCTGGACTGAATTATATTGAATAATTCAGCTCTCCTATTGGATTTTGGATGCATTGCTCTGTGAAGGTTCTGTTTTGCTGTCCTGAACAAAGAAAGTAAAAGCATGTTTTTGACTATGAATACGAATATCTTGTGCTTTTGCTAGGTTATACGAGGTCCAAGTACAGGACAAAGTTCATTTGCTAAACCAACTGTCTAAACACAAAATATGACATGTTTTAGTAAAAATATTGTCCGTCACTCAGCAAAATACCTTATCTGGACATCCCTAGTCTATAGTCAGAACTTAGATGAGCTACATTTGATGTATGATGCTAATGCTTTAAATGAACCCAAATAAACTTGTTCAAAGGTATGAGAGAATACTAAAATGCTTTGTCAAATGTAGTAAAACCAATCTGGATGGTTTCATGGGCACTACTCTGGAATCATGCCCTGCTGACTGTGATTACCCAATCCCTCAGAGATCACTCTCATGCTCCTGCTGCCCGGGGCGCTGACATGATGTGGAGAAATGTTGCCAACCGTCATGAAACCTACGAGCCCAATCAATCAATCAGCATGCTTACACTTTTGTGTGTGTGTAAATGTGCTGCTGTGTGTATGTGTGTGTGTGTTCCTGTATGGAGATTACTCATTTACTCTCTCAGGTCAGCGTGCTGAAAAGGGGAGGTGGGTAGACCCTAAATGCACCATCTTCCACATTCATCAATTACAGCACCCAAGAAGGTTGTGCCTGTCAGGATGGGCAGATGGCGTCTGTGCATGTGTGCGATTACACTGTGTGTGTGTTAGTGTGAGGCTGTTTGTCCATATGTGAGAGACAGAGCAAGGTGATGACAGAGGCAGAGATAGAATTGTATGAGATAGAGGTGTACAGATGTGTGAGGGAGATACATACAGGTGTGTTACATGAGGAGACGTCATGGGGGAGAGATGGCGTGCTCTGCCGTCTCTCGCGCTTGGTGATGGCTGCAGGATAACTAATCAATCCACACCTGCCTGGGAGAAAGAGTTGGGGGGAACATTCAGACATGATTAGTGGAGAAAGATCATGTCAGCCAGGTGCCACGCTGGTTTCTCAGTAGACACGGCTGGTCTGTGTTCTGCTTCCCATACTGCACAACGCTGTAAATACAACCTTTGGGTTATCTGAGGTCCATTTGGTGCTTTTTAGGTACACAAATATTTTTGTTTTTCAGGTTAATTGAATTTAATATGTCCTATGAAGCTATGGTTAAATGCCTTTATGCTCTGCCAAGTCACTATTATCCAACAACTTTCCCAAAGTAAAACCTAAAGAGGTATTCTGCACAATTGATGTCAGAACAATGATAGACCATTTTGTAGTAGACGTCACAGTTATGTCACAACAGATGCGCATGCACACTGTGGCAAGAACATATGGAGATAAATACAAAGACGCAGTTTCGATTACTAAAAAAGTAAATTATCATAGATATCATTATGAATCCAATTGCTAATGGTATGTTTTCATGGTCAAGGAATCTAAATATTTACATGAAATAAAGGTAGGACTAATATTTATGGTGAAAATCACAATATGGGTGAGGACTGTGGCGCTGGCGGAGGTCTGCGCTCTCCGAGTGCTTTTGTAGTGATATCTATTTTAGTTCAGTAGGTATTCACAAAAATCACATTTTTCATCATGGCTGCCAGACAGTGATCCGGATCAACACCAAAATTGAATCAGTTCTTCTTTTTCCCATGCTGAACATTTCCTGAAAATTTCATCAAAATCCATCCATTACTTTTTGAGTTATTTCGTTCACAGACGGACGGACGGACGGACGGACAGACAAACAAACTCTCCCGAAAACATAACCTCCTTGGCGGAGGTAATTAAATGGGGTTATATCACTCCAAAATGAGAACTTATGTTTAATTATATAATTTGGTTTACATGTTCTAGCATTCTTTGGACAAATCATCATTGTCAGCATCACTGACCACAGACTGTATGTCTACTTTCACTTAAAGTTAATGGTTGATCCACTGAGCCAACAAAGAGTAAGGCTAAAAAACAATAACCACGTTGTAAGGATTTTGTATGTCACTGAATTCTGCTGACAAACTACATAAATCACAAGAAACATGTCCAGCTGATCCAGATCCCCTTAATGAGCACAGATGTAAAGCTGTAACCTTGCAGTGCAGATGGATCTGCCTGATTCAATGTTTGTCATCAGGCAGATCCATCTTGTCAAGTTCCAATCTACAACAGCTGTGAGCAGCCCTGAGCGGCACGGCCAATCAGCTTCCTCTTGAGCAGGAAGGGGCGGGGGCTGCCAAAGAAACGGAAAGGAATGACTGCAAATACAGAGATTAGCATAGATGCTAACTGCTTCAATACTAGTTTTATCAGGTCTGGAACACATTTATTTATCTAATAAAATACAAAACAAACTTTTTAATAGGAAGGATATGCTCACAACACTCCCGACATGTTTTTCTGAGAGTTTGTTTTACAAAGTGGCTTACATTCTGTCCTTTACAACACGGCAGTGGCACTGTAAACTATTTTCAATTTTTCTAGTTTTTCGTTGATCAATATGGGAGCCATAAAAGTAAAACTATCAGTAATGTGTGAATTATGTATTTGTAAAGAATTAACAACTTACAACACTGTAGTTCAATCTAATAGCATCTTAGCTAATGTGAGTGTGACTTCAGAGGAAAATGGCCACTGTGAATGGCTGATCATTATGACTGAACAAGTTGTCCTCGTTCATTGATATATTCATAAAACCTTAGAGGATGTGATCATTTAGTTAAAGTAAAAGCACTAATTATCTTCAGAACAACTGAGAGCTAAAGCATCTTAATAAATGAGTTTGTGATTACGGCCTACATTTTCAGACATGTTCTTCATCCTTGATAAAGGTTTTTAGGGAGCTCCACTAGAACATTAAGAGATGAGTTTAGACCAAAGAATGCCAGAATTCTTTCCCCTAAACTTTTAGAAGTTTGTAAATCTACTTTCCACCCAAATGTCGCTTGTGCAAATCTTGCCACTTCGTTCAGCAGGGAGATGTTTTTCTTCTCCCTCCTGCTCTTAACTGTGTACCAGCGGTTCTAGGGGCTGTCATATTGCATCAGCGCTCTGCTGATTACTTCCACCTTGTCTCCCTCGTCAGGAAATGATTCTGACACGCACTCACACCCTGCTTTCTCCGCATCAATATGCGTGCGATGGAAAAACTGCAGACAGTAAATAAATAATGAAAGACGAGGCGGGAGGAGGGGAGGGAGGCTGGATGTGTCGTTCTCTCTCTGTCTCATTCTCCGTCCTCCGTGGGTGCCACTGACTCAGTGTGGGAAAGCTTAATGTCGTTAGTCTAAGGATATGTAATGATGATAACTATAAACGTGCAGATAACAGATCTTTAAAAAGGATCAAGAATTCACTCATTGGCAAAAATGAAATTGTTGTGTCAGTGAAAAAAACACTATTTAAGATCACTTGAGATGAAGATTATTAAAATTGTTTTCTCTCAGGCAGGAGTGCCCTTAAGGGGGGAACTTAAGATTCTGAACATTACAGCCTCAGACACATTTGGTGGTTTGGAGAACTTTATTTCTATTTATGCATTTTGCTGAATATTAAAATGTCCAAATGGCATGTTAATGATATAGGTCTTTAAATGCTGTGTTAAATATGTGATATTTTGCAGGGTCAAAAGAGATTTCTATCTCTTTTGTGTTAAATGCACAGAATGGTCCCTATGCCCATAAGTTACTCAAAGAGCATAGTTTTAATTATAATTTATTGTACAGTTTTATATAAATGTATTTTCGTCCCCAGTTTTAGGTATTTTTATAGCTAAGGCCAAAATTGTCTGGGAACGCCCCTACTCAAAGTTTTAGTGGAATACATAAGGATCAAATTAGCAGCAGTTTTAATTGTTGATTAAAAATAAAACAGGACCTGGCTCAGATACATTTAGTTATATATATTTAGTAAAAAAACAAATTGTTTTACACAAAAAGGTTTGTTAACTGTTTTTGTATTTTACTGATTTAGCCATACCTAACGTTAGCTCAAGTCCCTCTACACTTTCTGTCATTTGATGCATTTTTGTTCCCTTACAGCAGACATGTCAAAATAAAGGATATTATTAAATACATCCTGCAATATAATTTCATATGTCTATTATTCATAGCCCTTTTTTGAATAACATCCCCAATATTTATATACATTAAGTCCCACAATGCATTGCAAAAGCTTCTTTGCAAAACCTTCCTCCCATTGCTTGATTCTACTCTGATCAGTGATCAGCAGATGGATGCATTTAGAGTTTTTTCCCCTTATGTGATTGAGTTTTACAGTCTTGTCTTAGAGAGTTACATTAAGTCAAACAATTATATCATCATGGATAAGGGTTTCCCTAAGTTTTAATATTATTTTAAACTTCTTGGGTAACTAAACTGCACAACATATTCAACTTTATGCTTTTACTGGATGTTTTTCTTTCTGTGTTTATTTTGCCATGTATTGTGTAGGTAAATAAGGATAACTAGTATATATTAGGCTTACAAAAACAAAAAAAAACAATAGAAAAAGTATCGTAGTTACATTATGTGCTAATATCGTCAAAACAGTACAATAGGGCTGGGTATTTCCAACAACCCCACGATACATATCCCTATACTGAGGCCAAGATACGATATGTATCCTGATACACATAAATTGGGAACATTGACTGCACTTTTGACAGAATTCCCAGCAACTTTTGTTCATTTTTACAAGAAGAAAAAGAACAAGGATGAGTTTAAATGACTCTACAATTTAAGAACTTTAATTGAGGACCCCAAAGATGGTAGACGCCTAATTTTAATTTGGAACTGTGTTTCATGATGTAGCTTGGCTGCTACTTTGAACTGTGCCATTGTTAACATTACCCAAAGAGTATTTACAACAACTGTCCAAACATTGAGGCCGTATCGATTCCATAGAATCCATATCGATACACGTATCCCCAAGAAGTGCATGACGATATTTTGTCATGTCGATATTTTGAGGATAGGCCTACAGTACAATATACACTTAGCCAGAGACAGACTTGCTGTAAAGTAGGCGGACAAGAACTCATCATGGTTGCCACACATTCTCTGTGCTGATTCGGCACATTGTACCACATGACCAGAACGGTCGGTGTAGAAGCAGAGGGGGAATGAGATTGATAACAGCAGCAGAAAAACTAAAACATTAAGTTTTAAAGATAAATTGATAAATCAAGACCACAATTATCAACATCTAAATAATGTGTTAGACTTTACAGACTCACCATTTGTTTTGCCTATCAAAGATGAGGCAATTAGCCAAGTCTGTTTTGTAACTTGTTTAGATTTAAACACTTTAAGCTATGCCAAGATGTTGGCCTCAGGTGCAACAATATGTAGATCTAGCTTCTGTTGACTCTTTCTGTACAGACACAGACCTGATCTCTGTCACTGTGGCCAACGTTCAGTCTGGTGCTATGTAGCACCAACATCCTCACTAGGGCTGGATGATTATGGTAAAAATAAGAATCCCGATTATTTTAAGTGATATTGAAAATCACAATTAATATACACAATTATTCATTTATTTAAAAACTTCAGTATTGATTTAAACACAGCTTTAAAGAACCAGCGAGCGGCACATACAGTATTATTGATCCACATAAGTTACACACACTCGTTGTGGCTGCACGTGGAACACAGTGCGCTATAAAGTGCAGGAACTTGCATACACGGCACTCCACACTGTGTGGCATATTAATCGTTTTTCTTCAATTATAATGAACTTTTGCACAGTTCTGCACATGGTAGAAAAAAAAGTAATGTTTAGACTAAGCAGCAATCAAATCTGGTGTAACAGAGACACACGGATGTTTCTTTCATTGTTAAGTCCCAACAACTTCACGTGGTTCTCCATGTTTTACTTTGTGGCATGCTTGTGTCTACCATAGTGATTCAGTTATCAAGTTGTCATGTCATATTATGCAAAAAAAAAATATATATATATGTATATATTATTCAGCAAATTCCAATCATCATAAAATTATATAAGTATTTGTATTAAATCAAGTTTTGTTTTAAAACCAACTGCAAAACATTTAGGAGAAAATTGTGGGTGACTTTTATTTACAGTGATGAGTGAAATTGGCTTTTCTGACCGTGTGTCTGACAGTGTGTAGACATAAACGGTTTCTCTGGTCAACAAGTTTGGACAAAGCAGTCAGTCTTGAAGTAGTTATTTGTTCATCCAGGTTTTTGTGTCTCAGGGAACATTTCCCCTTCTCTGTAGTTACAGTTAAATGTATCACTATGTAACATTCACAATGTAAATGATAAAAAATGACCCCTCCAGTCTTAATGCTGACATTACTTTGTCTGACACTGTCCCAGTGGCAGTGCTGATAGACAGTAATACACTCTAACAACATAAATATTTATACTCCTGATGGTCTTGTTTTCTTTTGCTGGTCATGTTGGTGCATCAGTATTAATTTCAGTCTGTTTAAAACTCATCAGAGGAGGTTTTATATCCCCTTAGTTTTTCATAAAGTCTACAAGAGCACATGTCCTTCCTTAGCCTCCTCGTAGGAAGGTGTGTGGGTTTTTCCTCAGCTCAGTCACAAGTATGCCAGCAGAGCGAGGGAGTGTTTTCAGGCAGAATCTCTAAAGGGATTATCACACCGACTCTGCATCCCTGTGGAGGACACAGGGAGGGTAAGCACATCTGATTGGCCCACTAACCTCTGGCACCCAGTGGCATGACTGACATCACAGAGAGCTGAATGTATTTAAAGGTTTATTTGGGTGATGCTGATCCTCAGTCTCTCTAAGGCTTTGAGGAGAGTGTCACTACACAGTGATTGGTCGTTTTTTGTTATTTTAAAAACAAAAAGCATACGCGAGGTTTTGACTTTGGAGCCATTGCACATTTCCGTTCCTAAGTCTGTCTGGGATTTTAAAAATGTTGGCTTGCTGAAAAGTAAATATTTCTGACTTTTTTCTTACAAATTAGACATTTTTTGTGTTTAAACCTTTAAGAGGTTTAAAAGGTTTAAAGATCAATAACAGCTCAAAGTCCTTAGATCCACCCTTTATGTTAACTCCCCAAGGCTGTTTATATATTTGTATAAATATATAAAACCATCAAAAGGACTTAATAAAATAAAAAATGTCTTCAAGGTTCTCACCTCCTTCAATGCCACAAAATTGCCCGTTTGGAATTTGCAACTTGAGACATTGAATAGTGGAAGAAAGTTTTATTCCCTGAAGAGAAAAAATGTAACCTTGACAGCCCTGATGGTTTCCAGTGTTACAGGCATGACAAGGAGATCCCACTTGAGATGTTCTCTACACAGCAGAGTGGAGCGGGTGCCATCATGATCTGGGCTGCTTTTTCCTTCAGTGGAACAATGGAGCTCCAGGTTGTGCAGGGGCGTCAAACGGCAGCTACGTGGAGATGCTGCAGCCTGGAACCATCATGACTGAAAGCCTTCGTCTTTAACAACACTTCAGTTGACAGAGGTCTTCTTTCAGGACAATAATGTCACTCTTTGGGCCATTCTGCATGTCATCCTGATCTAAGTCCAAGGACATGCAGGTGGGAGCTATGCATGCAGGTGGGTTCTGTGCATGGAGGACATGCAGGCCATTCTGCATGTCCTCCTGATCTAAGAACATTTGGGGCTGAAGGAAAGTTAACAAAGATGGACATCAGTTCCAGACAGTGGATGCCTACTGTGAAGCCATCTTCTCCTTGAGGCAATGTTCCCACCAGCCTCCTGAAAACACTGGCATCACGCATGCCTTAAAGATTTTTTTCTACGATCAACAAGAACAGTGGAACTACTTTTTACTGACTCCTTTTGACACTTTGGTCAGTTATCTCTCTGCTGTAATGATGCCAGTTGATGTAAAACCTGGTAAGTCATCTATACAGCAGGGTACATCTTTTAAGGATTGTGCATTCTTGGGATGAGCAACACCGCCAAATATGTGGGTACAACCTCCAGAAAATGTGTAAACATCTCCTGCATCTGGAAGCTGATGTTCTAGTTTGTACTTTTTGGCATTATTTGGTGTCAGCCCTGACAGCTTTTCAAATCAATTACCAAATTTTGTGCGAGTGCTGAAGTCAAATACAGACCTCAAAGTGTTCATCCCAGGAAGACAACACCCCAAGAATACCAGTTCTTGAACCTGGTTTCACTGAATTACTGGAGGCTTTCCTCCAGAGAAAGGGGGTTTAGGCCAAAGGTTCTTAGTTGGTGAGTCAGGACCCTGAAATAGCTGATAGCAAATAACTATTTTTTTTAAAATCCATTTTAAGGGAATGTTGGTCATGACACAAGGAAGAAGTGATTTGATTTTGGTGATGATCCCAATATGCAGATACAGCGGCTTTTCTTTAGGTATTTTTTAACATTGTATATAATACATTGGCCTGAATATTTCAGACTCAGCATATCTACTGGGATTTCCATGCACAGCCATTCCGTGGTTTACACATGATGGTCTGAAAAAGAGAAAATATCCAATTAGCAGCAGTGTGCGGGGCAAAATAACTTTGTTTTGGCCAGAGGTCAAAGAGATTGACCAGAGTGGTTTGAGATGACAGAAAGAAAACACTGATTATAAAAATGTCTGAATGCACGACTCACTGAATCTTGAAGCAGATGGATGAAAGCAGCAGAAATCCTGGGGATCACTCCAGTCTGCTAAGCACAGGAAACTGAGGCTACAATGAACACAAGGTCACCAAAACTGGACAGAAGATTCGGAAAAGGTTGCCTGATCTGATAAGTTTGTATTTCTGCTGCCACAGTCAGATGCTAGAGTCAGACTTTGGTGTAAAACCATGACAGCATGGATCCATCCTGCTTTGTAACAGTTCTGGCTCGTGATGGTGTAATGTTGCAGGGACTATTTTCTTGGTGCACTTTAGGCCCCTATGACCAGCTGGGTATTGCTTTAATGCCACAGCCAGCCTCAGTATTGCTGCTGGCCATGTCCATCATCCCTTTATAACCACAGTGGCAACGTCCAGCAGGGTAATGTGCCATGGCACAAAGCTAAAATCCTCTCAAACTGGTTTCTTCAACATGACAAAGAGTTGCTGTACTCCAGAAGCCTCAGTCCAAAAGAGCACCTTTGGGATGAGGTGGAACAAGACACTGGCATCATGGATGTGCAGCAGATCTTCAGCAACTGTGTGATGCTATCTTGTCAATGTCAAACAACGTCTCAGAGGGACGTTCCAACACCTTATTGCAACCATGCCATAAAGAATTAAGGCAGCTTTGTAGGCAAAAAAGGCTCCAACCCACTACAAGAAAGGTGGCGGAGTAGTATGTTTTCTTTGTTGGTCTGACAATAACCAGCTATCTATGTGTCTGCAACATTTGGCCAAAATTGACAATGAACCTGACTTTACTGAACCTGATGTTGTTGCAATAGCAGATGGTGTCCAAAAATGTGAAATGTCACACATGTTTTTGAAGAGGAAACTGTTTAAATCATGTTGGAATCAAGAGTTGATGTCCGTACGTTGTTAATAATCCAGCTGTGGTCTGAAAGGTCGGTGTGAATGACGGTAATTGCTTAAAAAACTAAGATTGCTTGAGCTTGCGATCCACAAGGACTGAGGACACGCCATATATATCTCCACACTTGGCTGGCTCGTTAATGTGGCCCTGCTCCAGCGTCTGTCTGTGCCTCTCTGAAGCAGGAAGCTGAACATTACCATCAGGGCCCGAGGACTTTAAATCCCAGTTCCAGAGCTGGGAGTGGGAGGTAGGGAGGGGGGATTAGAGAGAGCTGTCTCTGATGTTATTTAATCTCACCGGCCAGGGAGTGAGCGAGCGGAGCACCCTGATGCACGTTATCAACCTCTGATGACCAGCGAGGGGGCGGGGGGCGAGGGGGGAGGATTGGGCGCCTCAGATGCCACATTGCCGCTAACACGGCCACTACAGAGCACTCCCGAGTCGTCTCCCCCGGCCGGCCCTAACCAGTCAGCGGCTCAATTTGGGTGATGGCAAGCGTGCTCAGTGAGGGGAGAAGTCGGTCCCGGATGATTTCCTCCTCCTCTGCTCGTTCTCCTCAGCATCGCCCCCCTCCCCACCTCAGTAACCGCCCAAATGTGCCTCCTCTGTCCTCTCCTTTCCTGCAAAAACGACCCCCTCCCCGCCCCCACCCTCCCCTGCACCCCTGAAACCCAAAGACCCGACAATCGCTCAGTCAGCTCCAGCTATCTCAGGAGCCTGTCTCGCTTTAGCCCCCCTTCTTCCTTCCCCAATCCACCATCCTTCCTCATCTTGCCCCCCTCCCTCCCCAAGTGCATTCCAGCATGACAAACCACATGGGATTTCACTAGTCCTTTAAAGTCTGCTGCCTCTGGGAACCACTCTTCTCCGTGCATCGTTTTAGTATTCAAGGGGAGACGTGACTGGGGAGGCAACCAACGCTGTTATATTCCTCACGTCTCCTCCTGGATGTTTTTTCTGTTGATGCTTTGCAGGAGGGTATAAAAAGGTGGTTTTTAATCAGGTGATAATAACTGATCAGGGATTTTTTTTTCCCTTCCTCCTTGTGGATTATTTTTAACTCCTCATCAAAATATTCACGGTCAAGATGTCTTTTACAGAAGTCTTCTTTTTTATTTTAACACATAAAAGCATCACAACAACAATATACAAATTCTTAGTAATCTTTAAAACCAAAACACATTTACACATGCAACAATAGGGTTTAAGACAATGAGTAACTTATTGAATAATTTGGTTTTGGAATGTGTTGCTTTAAAGGAGAAAGGGCTGCTGCTGAAGTCCAAAATATCCTCGTTCTCCAGAACCACACCTGATATGTCAAATATATGGAAGCCTATTTCCACCACCATATCAAAAAAAGGAAAGAAACTGAGCACTGATGAAACAAACTAAATCAGAAGTCATAATTATGAGATAAAAAGTCTCAAGTATGAGAAACTGTCAAAAACATGAGATAAAAACTCATTTATTGAAATGACAGGAAAAAAAGTCAGAAATAAGAGATGAAAATCAAATTATGAGAAACTAGAGAATTATTATCAGACCATTTTACCTCTGGGATTAAAAATCTGTGTTATGAGATTATAAAAGTCATATTTATGAGGGGAAAAGTCAAAATTATAAAATAACAGAAAAAGTTTTGACATAAAGTCATACTTGTGATATAAGGTTGAAATAAAGGCAAAAAATATATTTATGGGATAAAAAGTAAAAACTGCAAGGTTAAAATCTCAAAATTCTGAGGCAAAATATTGAAAAAAAATCAAAATTGTGAGAGAAATGGTCTTGAATTTAAGATTCAATGTCAATATTGTGAGATAAAATGTCAAACAAGGGAACAAAATTCATATTAAGATCAAATTTAAAACATTTCACCTTAAATCTCAAAATTACAGAAGTAAAAAAATTGTCATAAAAAGTCTCGACTGAAATAAAAGTAAGGATGTAAAAATATCTAAATATCATAAATGTATTTTATGATGTCATTATTTAGACAATTTTCAGTCTCAATCGTGATTTTTAATCTCATAATTTTGATTTGTAATCTCACATCGGAAATACTTAACCTCATAGTTATTTCTTTATATCTCATAATTTGATTTAAAATAATTTTATTTGACTTTTTAATCACATTGTTATGGTCTTTTTTTCTCTCATTATAATGACTATTTTATCTCAATATCTCTTTTTTTTTACATTATTATGACTTTTATGCAGTCTTTTTCAACAGCACTCAGTTTTCTCTGTGGCAGAAATAGTCTTCTATGCAAATATGTCTTGTGAACTATAATTAAGTGTTAATCTGAGTCCTCTTACATAACATACAACTCCTCGTATGCTACTTGAAAAGTACGCTATGTCAGTCCTCCTGGTATCACTCTTTTACCTTTCAGACAGTTACAACCCTTAAATTCAACTCAAAGAAAAAAAAAAACGGTTTGGAGGTGTGTGGACTGATAATAGTTTGGTTTGAAAACATCAGCGCTGATCATCGTTGAGAGTTTAACCTTCAGGCTGACTCAGACTCATGAACCTCTGCTGCTGTCACCATGAAACAATGCCAGGTTTGGTCAGAGAGGTGCCACTCACCGCACAGGACAATGTGCCCTGTGCAGCAGGACCACGTAGTGACATGCCGGCGACCTTTCTCAAACATTTTCCTGCTCACGATCTGCACACGTGCGTGGAGGGTCAAGTGACATCAAACACTCGTCAACTGCTCCCATGGCAGACAAGAAACAAGTCCCTCTACTTTACAGAATGGAGATGCTGATGGTCTCAGTTACCAACCATTTTATCAGGGTTATTATCATAATTCTGTTGTTATTCTAATAAATATTATTCATAATAGTTGAAGAAAATTTTCAGAACAATAATCGTATCAGCAAATAATTGCCTAAAAGTTGATAATCTACATTGGCAAATATGAACATTTTTGCTGATACTTACTGCACAGAAGTTGTCTGCACATATTGGCCGTAAATATCCCATTTATTGACTGTAATATTTGCAGGATGTACAAATGCACCATAAAAGTCTACCTCATCATTAGTATATGTCTACTTTCATATCATGTGTCATTTATCCAAGATTAAAATGGGGGTTTTTTGTATCGCATCTGTTTCTAACACAGATAGACTGTAGACATGAAAGAAACAGATCAATAGTAGTGAAGTGAAAGCTCCATGCTTTTGAAAAAAAAAGACATTAGTGATATCTGTATAATCAGCAATTGTGCATCCCTACATTTTATTGTTCCAATGAAGGACCCTATTTAAGAGAAGAAACACAGAGAGGAGCAAATAGTGGATTAATGCTGTCCGACGCTCTTCTGTGTCTGTAAGATACAAACGCAAAAACAACAAAAAGACTCCTCCTAATCTTGACATACAGTTTCATTTTAACTTAATTAGAGCATAAACCTTATTTGATAAAAACTGCTCTGAGATGCCGGCACTGACCGCTGACTGTGATTGTGAAACTATCAAAGAATAACATAATAAGACTAATGTTTGCTCCTCTTACCAGTGTTTTGATAGTGGCAAATTTTCTTACATACATACATAGATACAATCTGTATTAAGGTAAATATGTCTCTCTGTTTTTCATTTTCCTGTCTGCTTTTGCCAAGATGTGCGCATGGCATTGAGAGATTCTAGTGCTATAAAGCATCCAGTGTGAAAGAAATTCGAGTGTGACGTCGACTACTCTTTGCATGTGCAGAGGGATCAGTTTGAGAAAGGCTGCCATCTTAGAAGTCGCTGTCAGTGAAGGTCTGGCTTTAAGTGTGACAATAAAAATGACGTCAAATTTAAAAAAAGAAAGAAAAATGTGTTTGTTAAAATATTCTGACTGAGCAGAAAGTAAAGAATAAAGAATTCTGAACAGAATCAATTATTGCTCCAGAGTTAATTGTGTTGTATTTATGTTTTCAATCCTTGTGGCCTCCTCTGTTTGACGGATTCAGTGTGTTTGGTTTGATTGTCTGTTGGAGTCCTTTACATAGGATCGGCTGTGAACCTACAGCCACAACACTGAAAACACATTCATAGACACCAAAAATATACATTATGATACTGTCAAAAGGTACAATAATTTTACACAGAAAAGGAAATTACAGAGTTAAAACAACACCATTATGTTTTCATTTCTCTTTTTGTCCATCCACTTTAATTCTCTCGTCCTTCTCGAGCGTTTTGGGCGTGTGTGGTCGGGTTCTGTGAACCCAAGGAATGCTCCTTTTGCAGAGAGTCAAGAGTCCCACCTGCCCCCCTGCTGCTGCTGCTGCTGCTGGGTAGGGCGGCCATAGCTCATCTCTTTAAAAGAACCACCGAAAAGCTTCACCACTGTTGACCGGCGTCCTCTGTGGGAGACAAAATGTGAAGGACATATTTTAATTTGAAGGTTTAGAGTATATGTCAGCATTTAATAATTTCTAATCAACAGTAAAATGATGAAATTCAGTAGATATTTTGAGGCCAGTTATCAATTAGATTAAGAGAAGGATTTTCTTTTAAACAGCGTGGCCATTAGGAACAGTAAAAAACCCAGAAGGGCACTTAAAATGGCAATAAAGCTCAACCACCAAACCAAGTATTTCATCAAAGAGCCAGCCAAGGTGATTACATCCACGTCCCACCCACACCCAAATAATCATTACGCTGAATGAAATATTCAATACAAATTCCCAAGAAGCAACAATGAGGCATTTAATTACTGTGAGCTCTAGCTGCAGTGAGGGGGAACAGTGCATCATTTCAATTTGAGCCCGCGCCAGCAGCTGCCCCTCCTCCTCCTCCTTCTCCTCCTCCTCCTCCCCAAAAACCTCTGTGCCAGAGTGACAGCCTCCTCTTTCCCAAACTCATTTGGAAGTCAAAGACGTAAAATACTGAAGACTCCCACCAATCCCCATGACCAATTAGCACATTTTTTTATTATTTTTTTCCTGCTGTTGACAGGAGGGAAATAGTGCATAATCACAACTAAAATCACTTTAGTCTGAGTGGAGCGCAATTTGACATTTTAATACCGAGTGTCATCAGTGGCTCTTTAAAGGCGTACTGATGAGGGTTTAAGCAGCAGGCTGGATCCTACAGTCAGGCGCATGGACCACATGTAAACATTATTTACAGGGCAGAATGGCTGGGTGGTAATTTCATTCTCACTTATCTTCACTTTGGAAATAGCATTGGAGGGAGTTATGTTATTGTTTTACCAAAGGCTCTGGGATTATTGGATTGGTTTGTCATGCCTCTATCTTAGGGAGGTCAGTGAAAAGAAAGAAGAAACCAGAGAAGAAAAAGAGTGGAATGAGCATGAAAGAGTCAGATGAAGGACTACAGTCTGTTTCTCTACCAAACCGTCAGGGCTGGAATGAAGGCCCATTATGAAATTCTCTCCGCTTCAGAATGTTCATATTAAAGGTCACATATCTGACGACTTTTCATCAAGTTCACACTAGTCTCAGATGTCCCACGTGAACTGTCCCTAACATCAGTGCACACACTCTTGATGTTAGCATGCTAACACACTGCTGTTCTGTATTTGGCTTCCTAGCCCTGCGCTCTAACGTTTACTTCGGCCGCACATTCATGCTTAAACAAATTTCATGTCCATCATGTCTAAATGTCCATTAGAGCTAGTTCTTGAGCACACTGTCCCTTGGATCATGAAGGGTCTCCCATATGAGGGAAGTGGCATGTCCCCTGATGATATCACCTGGGGAAATTTTACATGCGAATTGTTTGAGAACACAATTTCTTAAAGGCAAGGGAGGAAAAGAAGGGGTTTTCCTCCTGTTGGAAGGTTTTTAGATTGGCCATTTTTGTATAATAACCATCAAAAATAAGATTTTGCACAGTACATGACACTTGTTAGGTACCCTGCTCACAGCAGCATTTGATAGAATGATGCCGTCCTGCTATCACCTACTTCAGATCGTGAGATGTTTGAATGGAGGATTATTGATACCAGACTGAATTGTCATTGTTTATTGCGTAGTTGGTACAAATAGACATAGTTTCACTTCGATGCTGTGTGTTAGTGAATAAGTGAGGGTGTCGGTTCCTCACTGGAGAATACCTATATAAGTGTCTGACATTTTCTACATGGTTTTGTCTGTTCTCTATACATGGTCAGGCTGTTTCTGGTAGGTTGATAGACTTCTGTCTGTGTGTATTTTTCTGTTTGATGGACGGCAACTAAGTAAGGATAGAATAAGTCCATAATGGAATATTGATTCATGATACATGAATTGATCCATGACTAAAATAATTGATACATGATGTAAAATCCATGCTATCAGACCTTTAAAAATACATTTCACTGCTCCATCTGGACAATGTTCCCATGAAGTGTGTTTGAGAAGTGCAGAACTTTTGACTTTCAGCAGAATTGAACCGGGCTTGTAAGCAACCACATTGACAACAGGCGTGTGAATCAGCTTGAGGCTTTTCAAGATGGATCTGCCTGGTGACGGATTTGAAGTCTGGCAATTCCAGCTGCTTTGTAAGGTTGACTCAAAGATGCACTCACTGGTATTCTTAGTGAGTAAAAACACCTTTTAGCATGGTGTTTAAAGGTGGGGATACCCCGCTGCTGAACAGTTGCTAATGAAAGATACATTTTTCATCCTGCCACATTTCAACAGAATTAACTAAAGATTGAAGCATCACCTTTCAAAATGTCCACTTTCTGGAATAGTTTGATGATCGTTATTGCAAACATTAATTGTAAGTTAGTACTTTTTATTGACAATGTTTGAGGTACACTTTAAAAAAAACAGGTATGTGAGAAGAGAGCAGAATGCAACATTTTTCGGGTCACAAACACATTTTTTAACCAGGGTTGTGAGTCTCTTTGCATGACAATTCAATCCAAATCACAATTAACAGGTCACAATATTATCCCTGATTATTTATTTAGACATCAAACAAATCCAATTCAGTTCACTCCAGTATGTCCAGTTAACTGTTGTTTCACTCTTTGACCAGGCCACCTAGATTTGTATCAATGCAGAACTCCAGATATCAAAACACCTGAGTCTTTGGTATCATAATAAAATCATTTATTTTATCTTTACGCCAACAATTTTAGACCACAATCAACCCATTCAATCACATTGAATGATCCATGACCCCACAATCACAATCACACTATTATACTTAACATTTTTTTTCCTTATAAAAGTCGTCAGCAGAAATGATCAAACACTTGGACATTCTCTCTCATCTCTGCAGTCAAAGAAGCTAAACGAAGTCTGTCCACAGATCTGTCCTCTCATCAAACAGGCTTTGGACACATACATTCCTCCTGTGTGCGTAGAAACCATTTACCATATTTCATGCCACATTAAGCAATCACTATTATCCTCCCGAGTGAATAATGGAGCAGCAGGACACCATCATCACCAATTTAAAGTGGTGGATGAAATGAAACACTGTCATGTTTTGAAGGGTCAGCATGCTCTCACAGATCTCATGTTTTCTTTTTTAGTTAATTACACTGAGCCGACACCCCCGTTATGTCACCAAAGCTCCATTAGTCATCTCTCAATGTTTGTGAAAGCTTCTGTGATGAAATCAATATGTAAAATCAAAGCCATTGTCAAAGTCACTGCTGCGTTTGAAATTATGTTAAAGAACAAAGAAATTATTACTGATTGTTACGAAACAAAGGTGAAAAGCAGACGGTGACATTGTTAAGAGCAGCGGTGTAAAACAGGAATACAGAGAACAGATTTGATTTGATCATGTTTCCAGTAGTTTAACAAATACTCTAGAGTCAATGTGGTCAGTGCTCTTTAACTTTTGTTACCTTTCACCCACCACAATAAACCCATAATTTCACATCATTACGCATAAAAAAGAACCCGTGCTTGCAAGCCAAACCATGTATGAAATAACAAATGAGGGCTGTGTGACTGAGCATGCTCAGTTGTTACTTTTTAAATGCAAAGAAAAGCTCCACAACACCGTTAATATTAACATGACTGCACTAATGTCCAGCTGAGGATATCGGTGCTGACTGAGGTAAACATCAGGAAGCAACCTCCAGTACTGAAAATGAAGCCAAAGCAGATGTAAATGGTGAATGGACTTGAGCTTATATAGCGCTTTTCTAGTCTTTGACTATTCAAAGCCGCTTTACACTGCAGGTCACACTTACCTATTCACAACCATTTGCTCTCACATTCACTCACTGATGGTTCAGAGTTTCTATGTTAGTTATCCATCAGTATCTCTAACACATTCACGCCCTTTCATGCCCATTTACACGCCACTGATGCAGCAGTGGGAGCAACTTGGGATTAAGTATCTTGCCCAAGGACACATCGCCATGTGTCACCCAGAGATGGGCTTGAACCTGCAACCTCCCGATCACTGACCAAGTGCACTATCCCACTGCGCCACCGACGCCGTAATCTGTAGTTCCTCAAGTGTCCACTTGCTCAAGAACCATGGAGGTTCTATGGTTGTGTGTGGGAAGTGGATGGTTCTAAATCTGGCCACGTGATGGACTGTTAAGTTTGTTTAACTAGTCTGGGAAGGGCCTATAGAATGAGTTTGGGGAAGGCAGGGCCTTTCAGAGTATATCCGACAGGTAACTGGATGATCCTGTCCTCCATCAGCTCCACTGGCTCCCCAGACAGCAGCGCATCCATTTCAAAGTCTTGCTCATAACATACAAAGCCTTCCATAACCTGGCCCCTCCCGCAGCCTCCGCTCCGCCGACTCCAACCTCCTCAAGCCCATCACCAAATCTGAGCACCAGAACTTGGGGGATCGAGCTTTCGCCATCGCTGCCCCCGCCCACTGGAACTCAGTATGACGGCCATTTTTATTCTATAGAACACACTATGCGCTAAAATAGTGATGATCTCAAAGTGGAGCCTTACAGGTGAACAGAGGGGAACCACCCTGTCAGATGGACTAAGACAGATCTCTTACATATTGTGCTAAACAGGAGACACATTGTAACCTAAAACAACACATTCACAGCACAAGATTAATAAAATGTTAGTTATGTAAAGACATCAATGAATACTTGAGCAATGATATGTAATTTGAGTTTATTATTATCATCATTATCATCTTTTATGTCCTTACTATATGCAGCTAAAAACAGGCACAACCATAGACCACAGCTTTGGAGGCATCATGTGTGGATCTGCAGTACTTATTACGCTCCCACAGGTCTTCTTTCCACCTTAAACTTGCTCTCTCTCTGTCTAAAACCTGATGCTGTAGGAGCTGAGGCAGACAGGAGGTGGGAATGTTTATCTTGATCCATATTCTCACATTGATCAGCCCCGGTGGAAGTGCGGCTCGCCAGAGACAATAATGACCCTGATCTGGGCACTCGGCATGTCTCTGTTTTGTTAAGTTCCTGCGTTATCGATCCAGCGGGGCTCTTGAGTGCTGCTTGGATTCACTCCCGGGCCCCGCTCGCCTCGGCACACTGCAGTGACCAGGCACAAAGAAGGCTCAATTAGCACAGCTCGCCGTTGTTTTGCTCCCCCACCTGCATGCAACTACAGAATCACTCCATCAACCACCGGGGAGAGGAGGCGGCAGAAAACAGAAACAACAGGGCAGAGCGGGAGAGACAAAGAGGGAGGAAGGAATAAAGGAAAACAAGGAGAGAGAGATGGAGGAGGGGGAGGGGGGGAAGGTAAGGGCTGATAGTGTTACACCAAGGTTTCACCTCAAATCAAGACGCCGTGGCAGCAGCTCAGCCTCACGTCAACACGGCAGCCTCCGCAGCAGAGCATGCATAACAACCCGGCTACAACGACACACACAGGGAGAGACAATTTCCCGCTCTGGCAATGAATGCACACCACTGAGTATTGAACCGACCAAAGGCAGGAGGGGGGGAAGAGATTTTTTTCTCAGACCTCAAATTAACCCCACCACACCACCACAGCAGGCAGTGTTTTCTAAGTGTCTGCCTGTGGCTTTGGGTGATAACGACACAGTAAAAGTGACATGTGGTGGAATAATTCTCGGCTGATTCTGGCGAGGCAGCGTGAGGTCTCTGGGCAGCCATGACATCCTTTGATCCTGAGTGAACCTGGCAGGTGGAGTTAAAGCGGGAGACATGACGTCGGCTGATTGAGATGATTTTGTAGGGAGACATTGCTGGCTAAAAGGGGACACTGCCAGGGCTGAAATCAACCAAGGAAGAAGTTGATGGATCAAAATTACACCTCCATATGGACCGTGTATCACACATTTAGCCGTCATAACCCGCATTACACAGCAATTAACCACACACTGGTTTGATTTCTTACATTTAACACACTAAAATACATTCAAAATCAAGATTTATGAGAAATAAGTTTAACAGCAGATTCACTAAGGAAGAAAAACATGTCAGTAAAGCACACAGGAAATATCCACCTTTACCGTCGACTGTTTTTCCCCTTAGTTATATCTACTGGTTTTGTATTTATGTTGTTAGAAAGCCTGATTAGTCACCTTTACAATGAGGTTCAACTTGTAAGGATAACGCAGTTGTGGAATGACTGACACAGCTAAACACGAGGGGGTAGTGGCCCAAAAATGTGCCAAAATCCCCCTGCCCCTGTCTTCTTGAATGTTGTCTATCAAGATGTAAAGCTGTTAGAAAGGCTTTCTCTGTTTTTTGTTAGAGAGCATCTGAGTGAGAGTGCTTCTGCAGCTTAATGAGTCCACATGCTTGATGCAGGTATGAACAAACCAAACTAACAAATGCCAGCAAAAGCATATCCCTCCTTGGCAGACATAAAATGTTATACTATTATTGTAAAGAAAGCTGGCATGTATCCAAACTGTGTCAAGTTTAGCGGATAAAGCCAATATCACCATCGGCAGCAAATGTTCTCATGCCAGGGCAAAAGACAGAACTTTCTACTTGCATGAGTATATACACTATGTCTTGTTCCACAAGTGCATGTATGGAGGCAAGTATACCATCGTCCATTAATTTCTATGGGAATATTTCTGATATGCAATGTCACTTTAAAACATATATCTCTGTATTATTTGGTTCCAAAGCATGGCTCAAGTGCACTGAAGAAAATGAACTTTTTAGCTGTGGATTTTGGAAAGTCTGTGTTACAATGTGCTAGCTTACGTGACAACTAGAGCTGAAACAATTCCTCGAATAATCGTGAATATTCGATTACAAAATATCCTCGAGGCAAATTGTGTGCCTCGAAGCCTCATTTAATATATAATTATACATATAAAATGTATATATCTGGACTACTGTACAGTGCACGGTGTTTGACATGGATGGTCATTTCTGTGGCACAACGCGCCTGCTACCTCCGCTGCTGCGCAGCTTGTAAAATCATGAAGGAAGAGAAAAGAGAGGGACAGAAAGGAGAGAGTCCGCAGAAGAAATGGCAGAGAGTGTTCCAAGTGTGTGGTCGCTACAAGAAGGGATGAAAAGAAAACACAGTGCAGTGTGTCTAATGTCAAATGGAGTTAGCTTAGCACGTAGCTTAGCATGATAGCACGTCGTCACTGCTGCAGCACGTCAACAGTAAACATCCGGTCTGTGCATCAAGTTCACAGAGCGACACAACAGGATGACACTCATCATGATACATCAACAGAAACGGCTAATGTGATCAATAACTGAGATATGGGCTAGTAAATAACCTACTTTGATTATGGCTCTGTGTAAAGGCTGGTTCAGAACGTAAATCAATGTGGAGGCTACTTGCCCAGAATCATGAGTATTTTGTTCACATACTTTTCACATCCAATAACTTTACATTTAATTTGATTGCAGAGAGTAGAACAGGAAACACTGACAGTGAGTAGAGGAAGCAGGTGTAGGGAATGCTTTCATATGTTACAGAAATGTACATTAGCTAGTTAAATTATCTTAGTATCTAAGTATGACATTATTTGGTCCTAGAAATAAAGTAAGCAAGATAAGATCATCAATATGGTACAGTAGTAAAGGCAAAAATGTATTAAAAAGAGACAAGCATGAATACAAATAAAATAAAAATTACCACATTTTAAAAAAAATACTGAAAAAAGCAAGATATGGCCCAGTGTAAAAATAAAAGTATATTTTGATTTTGAGATCCCATTTATGGTCAGAATGTTCAAAATAAGAAAAATAAGTTGTTGATATAAGTGACCTGGCTTTTCTGTTTTGTGTGTTACTAATAAAAAATAAAGTGTAGTGATTCAATGTAAAAAAAAAAAATTAAAAAAAAAAAAACAGCAGTGAGCGCAATGTAACCGTTATCCGATTAATTGATTAATCGGCAAAAAAATTTGACAGAGTAATCGACTACAAAAAGAATCAATAGCTGCAGCTGTAGTAACAACCTGCATTGTTTTGATAGCAGAGGCCATATCAGAGGCCAAACCAGCAGTTTTTGGAGTGAATTTCAAAACTCTCTCAGCAAAACATTCATCTGGAAACACAGCTGAATTTTAAGCTTGTGTCTCTGTCATCAGGCAGATCCAGTTTGAAAAGTTTACAACTTAAAGGCTTTAACCTGGTCAGAAAATTAGCAGACCAATGAGGTAAAATGAAATCCTCTCTCAATGGTTTTTGTCTTTGGTTCTCTTTGGACTGGCTTCAGAATATGACAGACTCAGGACTCCAATGACCATCATATTAGACCAGATAACATTATCAACCAACAAAAAAGACATTTATATGAAGAAATGAAAGAAGCAACTCAAAACAAAGCAGAATACTATCTGGTTTCACTGTAAAGGATCCTTCAGTGAGAAAAAGCAGGTCATCAGTAAAAGAGCCAGATCCTAGAGAGGAACAGACTCTGCAGCAGCTGTGACACCCAACAGGTAGAGACAGAGCTCCACTCCCTCACATCCTGCTAAATATCAGGCTTAGAGATGAAAACAATCCCCACATAACACAGACTCACCCAAAGTTTTAGTATAAGATAAACCTTTATTCATCCCCTGAGGGGAAATTCAGGTAAACAACAGATACTCATAAAATCCCATATTTACTGGGGAAAAATGCAAAACTGAAAGAATATTGTGGCCAAACATATCAAAGTGTGTGAGGACAACCTGGAGAACCTTAACACACAATAACATATACAGACATAAAGACACACACATTAAAAAATAATATACACAGTGTTTTTATTTCCTTTCATATTCATTTAATCTTAACTAGGGATGGCAGTCAAGACAAAAATCAGCTGACAAACGTTTCAGGCAGCTCAGGGAATCTGTATCATTTCTATTTATGCTTATTTTTTCCCTTATTAATTACCTCCAGTGCTGTCATCTGAGCATCAGCTTAAACAAGAACTCAGACGTCAAACAAGGTTGTGGCAGGCAGGAGACAGAAGTGAACAAAACTTTGGTAAAAATTGAAAAACTACCTACACAGTGTCCTGTGTTTGTGTAATTAAGCAAGAGTGGAAACAGAAGTTTGTCCATGCAGCACAGAATGTATTTTTTTTTAATATTTATTATTATTATCTTTATATGTGCAAAAAGATATTAAAACAATGAGAGGACATATAAAGTGTACAGGTGAGATAAAAGAAACCCCTAAAGGCTTTAGGGCTGCAATATCTTTTGTTTTTGTAAATGAGTACTCTATCAAGTATTTTGGCGATTGATCGAATAAACAGATTACAGGTACATTATATACACTGCAATTTTTTTACACTGAATCACTTCGGCTTTATTGAAAAGAATCTGTAAGATACAAAACAGAACATAAGCCAGATCTCTTTTAATTATTTCTCTTTTTTAATTTTTTTTTTTTTTTTTACATTTTGAGTGAAAACGATATTCAAAAATCAAAATACGTATTTTTGTGTTGGTAAAAAGTTGTTCCAACATGAAATTGCTTACAACAATTTCTGCAGATTATTTGAGCAACCAGGTCCTGATTTTTAGAATGAGGCACTGGTTTTATTTTTTAAATGTATTTTTGGTGCTTAGAGCATCACAGAACTTTTGTGAATTAGTCCAGTAACACCAGAGAGATGGCAGACATCTCTACAGCTGATATCTCAAAGATGTACAACTTACACATACAGTAAAAATCTAAATGGATAAACAGGCCCTTTAGTTTACAATTTTAACTGTCTCTGTAGTGAGCACTAAACCTGTTACTGCTTATGAAATCTGTGCTATTAACTGTGCTATGGTGTTAATATTTGTGAACTTTTGAATTTGTTTTGTTAACATTGTTTTTGCACTTTTATTTTTTCTCTGGGTCATAAATTGCTTTATCAGTACTTTTTTTAGGATTTTTATTTTATTTGTCTTAATTCATGATTATCTGGTTTTGCTATAATATTGCCTTTACTGCTGTAACAATGCTAATTATCATATTAAGGATCTTATGTATCTCCTTTTATTACAAGGCCCAAATAATATCGTTCTTAGATACTAAGATAATTCAACTAGCTAATGTACATTTATCAAATTTGTGAAAGGATGAGCTTCACCTGCTTCCTCTACTCACTGCAATCAAATTTAAAGGAAAGTTATTGGATGTGAAAAGTATGTGAACAAAATATGCAAGTAGCCATCACACTGATTTACATTCTGAACCAGCCTTTACACAGAGCCATAAAGAAACATTATTTACTAGACCTAATCTCAGTTATTGATCACATTAACTGCTTCTGTTATTGTATTATGAGTGTTATCTTGTGTCCGATCCATGGACTTGACGCATGGACTGGATGTTTACTGCTGAGGTGCTGCAGCACTGGCAACGTGCTATAATGCTGAAGATAACTCGTGACAACAGACACACTGCGCTGTTTTCTTTTCATATCAACTTGTAGTGATGCCACACTTGGGATACTTTCTGACGTTTCTTTTGCGGTCACTCCTCTTTCTGTCCCTCTTTTTTCTCTTCCCACATGATTTTACATTCCTTGCGGTACATATACGTTTCAGCTGCACAGCAGCGGAAGCAGCTGGCAGGAGGCGTGTTGTGCCACAGAAATGACCATCCGTGGAAAAACACCATACGCTGTATAGTGGTGCAAATTTGAACGAATCCTTGAGGCACATAATTTGCCCCAAGGATTTTTTGTAACCAAATAACCAAGACTCTCCAATGAATCATTCAGCCCTACTTTATGTAGGGGCAGTGGTAGTTTAGTCTGACAGTTTGCTTCCTCAATGATTGGAATGGTATTATAAATGCATATGAAAGGACGTGGATGTGTTAGCTCATACTTATGGAGAACTTGATAGGAACTCTGCACCATCAGTGAGTGAATGTGAGACTGGACGGGTAGTTGTTCAATACCGTGTACAGGGCTTTGAGTTGTCAGAAAGACAAGAAAAGTGCTGCACAAGCACAACATTTACATTTACTATTTACCTAATGCCTAAGTCACACATTCCCGTTTCTCATAGCGACTGTGCACGATTGAGGAGGCTGGTGTGATCGCTATGATACGGGATTAAATTACTGTCTCACCCCTGGAGACACTCCGTAAATACACCGTCAGTGGCGCAGCTACAGCGCTTCAGGGGGCGTTTGTCCCGCTCCAGTTAGGTTAATACAGCGATATGAGGAAGATTCCATCCCGCTGACAGGACGTCAGCTCCGCTCGAGCTCAGTTCGCGTCACGTAAGCCCCGACTGAGCCCCGTCGCTTGCACCGTCTTTAACGGGACACAGTCGGGGCTCATACGGATACATCCTTGTCAGTCGTCCTCATAAAGCTTTCAGGATTGAGCCACGATTGGGCCACAATCAGCTCGACTGAGCTTCGTACATGCCACGCTAATACCGCTCGCCTTAGGACTGCATTAGGCTTCCATCCCGCTGTACTGAGAGCTGCGATTCTCCACGACAGTTTTGAACAGTTCAAAACTGTCGTGGAGCTTCTACGTTCCCCTCCGTTCATCCACGACTATACAGCGCTGATCCAGACCAAGTAGCGCATGCACCACGACCAAAGCACGCTTTATCAGGATTATGACAATTGTGCACAGTCGCCATGAGAAACGGGAATGTGTGACTGGGGCTTGACATTAAAAGCATCAAACATAGGGAGTTACATGTGTTCGGCATTGTTGACACCAAAAACTTTTGTAGGCCTGCTTTATCCATACAGACAAATCCGTATGGTTTTATAAGGGAATAAATTAAGACTTGGATCATTTAGCAGGATTGATTATGGTGGGACTCAATAAAATCGTATCCATTTGGAGCTCGAATCATAACCTTCTTTCAGTCTTTATTTTATCCTCTATCCTCCTATCACAACACGATTAACTTGTGCATTCATAAATTACTTCTTTCCCTTTATTTTCAAATAAATTCATTTATTTCATTTTATTTTGATGAACTGATTTGGCTCTTTGATTTGAATTGAATATCAGAGTGAAGGGATGTGAATGAGTAATTGTGACCTGTGGTTTAAGTAGTCAGGAAGACTAGAAAAGCTCAGTACAAGCTCACATCATTTACCATAGGTAACTAAATCTTAATTAAATTAACATTTTAACATTGCTGTGTTCACACAGTATTACTCAGGTTAAATCAGGTCTCTATCAAATCCCAGGACATAGTTCTATATATTAAGATCCTCTTTGCTATGAAGTAACACATCTGATTGTTCAGCCAATGAGATTTGGTTGGATAAGAGCAAAGTGCCACCAAATTGATCTAGACTTCATATTCTTCTGCATAGCCATACAGGAAAAAACCTTTCATCAGCTATCTTAAACATCCAGGTAAGACTAAATCTCTACACCTTTATCCACGCACATGATAAAAACACACAAACAATCCTCGACCCACAGCCCACCCTTGTCTCTTTTCCCTCCCTGCAGCCTTGGCGTCACACGGAGCTGAGGCCAGAGATAAACCACTCAAGACGATGAGGATGATAATGGCAGACGCCGCAGCGCCTCAAAATTCAATCAGCACCGGGACGTCAATGCGGATGAGTGTAAAAGTGAAATATGCTCGCCGGCGTGTGTTAAAAGACGCCGCGCTGGGAAGGCAGAAACAACAACAGGCGATGAAGAGGGAAAAAGGCAAGAGACGGAAAGAGAGAGAGAGAGGATGAGGAGGAAAACAAGAAGAGGTGAAAAAACTGAAAATAATGTGTCTCTACCACTCTGCTTCCCGGCACAATCCCACTGGCATTCTGAGCAGCCCCGCTTTAACCACAGACTGTGAATAAATTACCCTTTTGAACTCGGGGTGATTGCAAATGTGCCCCGGTTTCTCTTGAGACATGTCTGGCACTCACCCTCAGCTCTGTGCTTCCAGCCAGCCTTGTCACAGATGCCCCCTCCTCCTTCTTCACCACCTCCCTCCATCCTTTCCTCACACACTTCAGGCACACACACACAAAGCCAGGCACAACATCATAAAAGTTTTAATTTACCATAATTACTGGTGGATTTTTTTTAGCCGACTGCAATCCCCCACCTCTCTCTCTATCTCCATCGAGGAATTCTTAAATCTCTGTGATAAAAACAAGTTTAAGAGATGAGAAAGTATCCTGGATAAAAAAAAAAGTGTAGAGGCAGTAAAATCAGAAGGAAGATGGAGCAGACAGAAGAAGGGCAGAGGCAGGGAGGGAAGAAACTTCAGCAGGTTGAACAGCAGCCTGAAAGAGTGGAGCTGATGTGTTTCAGGATGCTCTGAATAACAAAAGGTCTATACATTCACCTGGCAAACCCTTCATTTATTTACTAACAGACCAGGCAAACTTGACCAATTTTTAACATTCGATCCAGTGGATGCAGCTCTGACAGAGACCTTATTATGGATAAATAAAACACATCATCTGTTTCTCTTTATCACATAAACAATCCACTGCAGACATCTCTCTTATTGTCTGGAGGTGAAATTTCACAGGACAAAACCTAAAATCCAGACTATAAGAAAATCTATTTTTGTTTATTTTCAATCTAAAAAGCTGGTTGTGCTTAACACAGCAACAGTAAAACGTGTTATATCTTACCAAGAAGATGGCTTTGTTCTATATATCAACCAGCGCACCAATACAAAATGATGTCTTGTGTGTCTTCGTGACCACTACAGTCATTTCACACAACACAAACTGTGGTATCAAAATGTTCTTATTGACTTTTTAATGCACTTGCATAACGTTACTTCACTTAAAAAAAGAAATAATAGGCCTAAATTGCAACGCCGTATCGGCAGCACCACTTTAAATCAGCTTTGCTCCATCATTTTGTAAAGCAGTGGTACACTGTTGATAAAGAAATCTTGATGATTGCTGGTTTTATTGAAAAAGCCCCATAAAAGACTAAAATTGTGCATTTATTGGCTGTTGTTCTATATTACACAGTTAAGCAGTAAAGGCTAAGGTCTCAGTGACGCACATGTGGTTCAGAGAGAAACTCACATGAACTGCTAAATTGAACTTTGCTTAACAAAATATCTTGCAGGAAGAGAGTTGGAATAGAGGATATTCCTCTGCAAATAATTTTATTTTCATTTAAACTCAAATTTTAAATGTGGTCAAATGGTCTAAATTTAAGAAAAAAACTCAGACTCCTAGAAAATTTAGGCACAAATCATTTGTCATAGGGTCACACTTAGTAAAATAACATATACTGTCAATAGGTTGAGGTGTGGAAAAGTTCCATGAGGCAATTTACAGCAGGAAGTAGCAAATGAGCTGTAAGCCAAACATAAGACCACATGTACAGCTTTGAATTTTTATACACTCTATTCTTACATTTTTCAATCCAATCCAATCCAACTTTATTTGTTAAGCGCTTTAAAAAACAACCATAGTTGAAACAAAGTGCTGTACAGGAGAATAAATAAATACGAGATAAAAGAATAGACATAAAACATAAGCAAAATGAATTTTCAAAGACAAGGAACAATTTAAAAGACATACATTTTTGTGAAAGAGCATAAACCATCCTTGTAGCTTATTGTTATACTTAAAAGCAGACAACAGTGGGACTTCAGGCAATGTTAAATATATAGTTCAATAACACAACTCTTAGCATTGATGCTAATTTGCTCAAACTCTAGCACACTGATTTTCTTTCTATAGTTACGTAATCTTCTCAAATGGATTACACCCTGCTCATGAACGTGCACATTTATTGACCAGGGGACACATTTTCAAACAGGGTCCATGCAACAGCTGGAGGTTTGGCTCCTTGCTTAAGGGTGCCACCAAAGGGACTTAAACGTCTCCGGCCTCCACACTGAATCTAAAGTACAGCCTAGACTTAAACCACTAACTCTTCAGTCCTTCATCCAAGTCGTTTCAAACTTGGCTACAGCTGCCCTCAACATCCCAGGTAAGTGTTGATTATTTTCCTGTGCTGCTCATAGAGGAGCAGGCAGAGTCTGGCCCGAATGAGGAGGCATATATGCAAAATTATATTGCTGTTCTACTGCTTTATTTTGGTGAGTTTTTCTAACAGGAAATTTGAAAGTGGGGGAACTTTTAGATGGCTGCATGTAAATCCACTTGAGTATTGGGAGGGAAATAACAGGATGCTGGGTTGCCAACAGTGGCTGTGTGCGAACTGGGTGATATCTTTGATGGTCACTCATAACAGATGCAATGTCATAAAAAAAAGAGAGTTTTGTTGGTTTTAGCTATTTATTTATTTACTTTCTTTTATTAATACTAAAAATATGGATGCAAAAAAAAATTAAATGTAACTGAAAGGAGCTGAAAGAATTCAATACCTCCTTTAGTTCAATCACTACACTGTAAATATCACAGATTTTACTGTCTAATTTCAGATTTTTTTGTTCTTCTACATTTTAGCTCTTTTTTATCTTGACACTTCTTTATGTTTTATCTTCCTTGTTTTTATCTTTTGTGGTTTCATTTATTTTTGATCAAGGTTTACTCTGGTGTGTGTTTCCTTAGTAGATTTTCTAAGCAGTGCCAAAGACATTCAATAAATTTGAATACTCACTACAACAATGGAGTGGTTTAATACAAGACTAACATGAAAAAGTCTAAAAAACTATAACCCCACTCTCTCGCCAACAGTACAGCCAAACATTACATCCATTCAGTGAGCTTTGTCTACATCTGTGTTGTTGAGCAATATGAAAGCCAGGCAGTAGCCATACATTGATGTTTAAGAGGCTACAAGTAGAAGTATAAGGCATCTGCCTGACAGTCTAAACTGTTTTTTTGACTGGGGGACAGAATGAAAAATAGCTCAACTGACACAAAATTAAGTTCCAGACCAAGGAATCCAACTTTAACCTTGATACCAAAAACTAAGAATCTAGTGTTTATTTTATACTGTTTTTTAGAACTACAGCCACTTCTCATGGTCTGTTTGAGGAGTATGTAAGACTGGTGTGCAAACATTTTGTTGTATTTCAGCCTCATAAGCAAAAACTGCATCAATCAAAGTTAAAGCTCCTGTGAGAAACTGTGACTCTGCTGCTCCCTGTGTACTATTAGATCATCTCATCCTTGTAAAGGTGCGTACACACCGGACGCTACTTGTACTACCTCGGCAATCACTCTCCTGCGATGCGACAGCCAATTTTTACGCTACCATATAGCTTGTCACGTGATGTGAAAGTAAAAAAAAGTTGATCAATCTGCAGGTGTGTGCACGTGTGACGGTACTCTAGACAGACAGTTATTCATCTGGACTACAGAGTAACAATCCATGTCCGTGTGGGAAACATTAGTCAGTGAGGACATTAGTTCCACCTAGATGGACCGCAGAGAACTTACAGATAATGCTGCTGCAGGGCATCAGCTGCAGTGTTTTGTGTTTGATAAGAGAGTGAAAAGGATACAGCTGGAATAATGTCCGCTTATACATCCTATTAAATGATATACGATATCATTGCGGTGAAACTCGAGCGGACATGACGTCACCGTACGACGGCCGACGGCAATGATGACCAAAATGAGGTATTTATGGACGCGCAATGCTACGTCAGTGGGCGATGTGATTTTGGTAGCTGGGTCGCTTGCAGTGTGAACGCAGCATAAGAAAGTCCTTTTCACAAGTTGGTGTTTTTTCAAGATAAAATGATCAAATTTTTCCCTCTCCTATGGTCAAACCTTTGACTCACTGCATATTTTTTTCTGTGGAGATATAAAAGGATGTTTATGCAGGTTGCTGTAAATCACTTCATTTGACACCTACCCCACTGAGGCAAATCTGGGTATTAAGTGTAGCTGTGCAAAAATGTCCAGTCTCCTTGCTGATGGTTCCATTTTTTTCATTAAGAGTCATCAGGATCAGCTTCACTTTCATATCCAGCAGGAAAAAAAAATCAAGAATAAAAAATCAAGCAATCAAATGTTTCATATGGATCAAGGGTAATGTCTGGTTTTGGAGTCTGCTGAAGAATCAGGGCCGATCACCAAGTCTGAGGAGGAGGAGGAGGAGATGGAAGAAGTTTCAGCAGTGCAGTCAGCCTTAACTGATGTGTTATATATTGCCTGTCACTTTATTCTGCAGGAATATTGGGGCGTTGCCAAGCTCAAACCTGGAAGGTAGAGCAATCCATCACCTGCACCGTTACCGGGCATCGGCGGGTGGGGGCTGAAATCTCATCTTGAAGCTTGTAGCCAATATTCCAGCCACCCAATGCTGTTTGTAAAAGATATACCTCTCCAAGGCCGCCACCACGGCCAGACCACTCATCTATGCTCATGCACGTGCCACTGCCGGCAGTCCTGCGTCACAACACTGAAATGCAGACAGACACACTAAACACTGAATATTTCCCACATATTAAAATGACAGACTTCAGTAACATCAGCTCAGGTGATCATAGCTTGACTAATGAGCTGACTGCAGTGGAATAACAACCAACTGTGATTCAACAATCTTCAACTTTCAGTTTGCTTTTGTGAGATCTATCAAGCATTGCAATGTGGGGGTGATTTCCTGAATATTTTTAAACTTTTAATGGTACACAACAGTGATGGCTGTTACAGACCACAGAGAGGTATTATGTAAATTACACAGATAAAAGCCAGCTTAAATCTCTCTACACATACTTCTGTTGTGGCTGATTTCTTTTATAATGACCTGATTGCTGTGCAAGATCATAGTCATAATGTTTGGGCTGATATGTTTCTTAAACGGCTACTTACTAAAAGTACTGATGTTTTACTCCAACTTTTATGACTTTACGCTGATGGTACCTTAGATTTGGGGAATAATGTCTGTAAAGTCAGGCAGTCTGTACCAACATGATATCTTAGAAAGGCTTGAAGGGATTTTTTTAATTTTATCAAAGTTTGCAGAAGTTTTCACTCTGACTTAAGGACATGCTTACACTATTTTCAGAGAAAACAGGTCAAAGGTCAGAGTTGTTGGGTCTAATGTTAGTTTCTTGTTTGTTAACATGACATATAGAGAATGCTTTACACAAACTGAGGTACAAGGAGGTACACTGTCAAGTTCACTTTAGATATCTTGTGTGGAAAATATTTCAAAATAGCATTAAAGAATTTAATTTTTAATTTGAGGAAAACCAACACTTGGGTCTTGCCAGGTATCACAAACTCATACCCTACTTCATTCTATTCCACTAATGTTTCTGTTGAGGTTTGCACATGTGGTGTAAGAGAGAGGTGGGGATATGACGCTGTTTCTGAAGCTACCTGTATTCGTTATCCAAACAGAAATGCTCAGCGGACATTTTCAGATATGCTTGTGGATGGCCCTTTTGCAAAATCGACACATCAACAATGCTGATGGCTCCTTTTATAATCAAATGGTCGACATCACATGGTTTCATCCAATTCTTTTAGGCTATGCTTCTTGCCCTCCTCATATACTTTCTATGGGCTGCTGCCAAGATAGATTTGTAGTATATCTATAATGAACTGTCTATCTGTCAGGTAAGGTAACACCATAAGCCTTTGGTCCCTTTTAGGGACCCTTGTATTTTTTAAATTATCAGAAGGAAGACAATTTCAAACATATAAGCTATGATGTGTAATAGAGTTATGTTTAAAAATGAAATTTGGAATTTAATGTCCATCAGTTTCAACAGGCCTATGGTTCTTTATATGATCAAAATCATCTGTCTTATAGTAAATTTTCAATAGCAGGCCAGGCCTTAAATATTAAAGTCACTTACTATTTTCAAGCTCATAGCCCCACAGTTTAACAGGACTAATGTTTGTGAAAACGTGATGTAGTGAAAGTATTAAATTATGAGAATATGTTAAATTACTATTGGAATCAATTTAATGTGTCTGCTGTTCGGACACCATGGGCTGAATGTGCCTTTTTATTCTTTATTCTGACACAGCACAATGATAAAAACACACCTAGATTAATCTTTGTCATAAAAAAATGTAACACACCAGACAGTGTTAATCTAAAACAAGGTTTTCATCCCAGAAATAAAACACTTATAAAGTAATTTGGTCTTTTTATAAAAATGTCAGCACATCACATCCTTGTGATGCTGATGCGGACCTAAAATAAAACCAGAGAAGAACACATGTCTCATGCGTGTACATCATGAGGAATGTCGACAAACACTAGTGTCTGCTGTTCTCCATGTCCTCTTGTTGTTCATGGTGCAGAGGAAGAAAAGACTTTGCTGTAATAGCCATAGCAAGCTCAGTAGCTTCTGCAGCACAAACGTGACCCTGTATTCATCATCATTGTCATAGAGTTCACACATATGGTATAAGTGAGAAGTTGGGCTATGAAGTCATTTTCTGAAGCTATCCATGCTTATTGTCCACAAGGAAACGCAAGGCCGGTGTTCTCAGATTTATCCTCTCTTGGACCTGTTTTTAAAAAATGCATTATTTTGCCCCCCTGAAACGCCTATATAATTAAAAACTTGAACAGATTCACCTGAATTTGTCTCATCACATCTGGGGGGGGCCCAAATAGGGTCTTTCAGGGGCTTCACCATTCCATGGGAAGACACACTTGGCTGAATCAATGAAAGCATGGCCATGGAGGAACATACCCTCTCAATCAATCTCATATATAAAATCTCTAACAAAGAGGCAGATGCTGAATAAACCAGTTACCCTTCTCCACATGTGAGAATATTTTCAAGTTTGAGAGAATTTTAATTAAATGAAAAAGATATACAATCAGTATTTAGCACCATTCAGTTAAACATGAGTGATTCAAGGGTTTAAAATCAATATGGTACCAAAGGTTACGTATACCCAAATCTTTAATATGTTTTAGTTAAATTAAAAGGGAAAAATAGACACAAACCATCTCTATCTCCAGCCGTCTCTTTTATTGATTTGATCCTCTCCCAGCTTAAATGTTCACATAACCGCTTTACTTAAAGATGTTCAGGGCACCAACGCACACAGACAAAGAAACCAAGAAAGCTGCTGTCAGAACGGAATCCCACCACCAAACCACAGCTACAATCTTTCAATTCAAGGTCCAGCCTTGCAGCAGACTCTCTTCGGAGCAAATCAAGCTAAGTGTGTTGCGGATGTTTGTGAGTAATGAGGAATTTGGGAGTTTTTTTGCTGACTAGGCGTGTATGATCTGAGGGGTGGGGGGGTTGTATGATGATGATGTGCTTAAGAGCTACGCCTGGAGGGGGCGGGGTGGTCACTGGGGGGGGGGGGGATTTGGCTGAGGGGCAGCAGAGGAAAACCAAATCCATCTCCATCTCAGAAACATCCCAAAGCAGATTACTTCCTTCAGTGAGGGAGGAAAAAGAAGTGAGGGAGGGGAGCGTGAGATGGATGGTGAAGCAGGGAAAAAAGGAGAGAGAGAGAGCGAGAGCAATTAGCATAGATGCAATTCTGGCACCGTCCTCTGACTTGATATTTGACCTTCTGCAGAAGTCTTGCCAAATCTCGCCTGAGAAGCGCAGACGGACCATATGGCAAAGTGCTGCTGGAGGCTGAGTGCGGTGCGACTCCCAGCCTCCGTATGCTAATGGGGGAATGTAATTACAGCGCAGTATTCCTGTAGGACGTATATTTTACCAGCCCTCCATACGAGAGGGTCTGCAGCGAGACAGGCCAAGCCTCAGTGGCTTCGGAAAATACACTTTTTATCAAACAGCCAGGGAGCTGTTGAGCGGACGCTGAAATGGAACGGGGCGGTTTATCTGTGGCGGCACAGCAAACTGTCAGCTTATGAGGAAGTTGGTGTATATTGATGAAAATGAAAACAGCTAAAATCAGATGTTTAAAGGGGGCTGAATGTACTCAGAATCCCATGTGGCGACAAGCCGGACACGCCCAAATCACTGACATCACGGCAGATGTTTTCCATCCGCCGCCGTGAGCGAAACACCTGCTGGGTTTGTGAGGTCACTGATCGGGGCGCTGCTAAAGAGTGAGATGCTTGAAATCTCCAACAGAATGATGCAACGCTTCATTTGTTGTGTTAAATCCATTTCAGGTTAACAAATAAAGCTTAGACTTCTGATAAACATCACATTAATACTGCACAATAAACTTCTCAGGTTATGAGCAGATATGTGAACAGTATGTTCGCAGAGATGTTGCACTACAGTGGTGAAAATTAAAAGACTCCAGTATAGGAAAATGATTGATTATCACATCTCAGACAAGTAATATAACTCTAATATAGTAATTAAAGTAACTAAATACAAAAGTAAAGTAATACAAGTATGGTGCTCATTTTCTTTGTATAGCTTTTTTTCTCTGTAAGTGTCTGAATGGTATAGATAAGCTGTTATTCTTAGTCTATTCACTTTTGGATAATTGACTGGCAAATTTTAGGTTAAGTTATTTTCATCTTTTTTGACTTAAATGTGTCATCAAACTAAAAAATAAAGACATTAATTAAAGGGATGTCACAACAAATAATTACAAAGGATGCCCATTCATTACCAGTTGCATTAGGTTGAAGCAGACATCTTAAATTAAGTCATTTCTTGGCACTCTTCCTTTTTTCAGTTAAACTTACAGTATTTTGCGGCCATTGCAGCTCTTTGTGTCTAAACAGCTGAACACAGACAGGTAGTATGCGGATGTTGGGCTGAACCAATTAAAAGGCTCATGGCTGAAATTAAGGTCCTGCAACTTGTTAGAATAAGTAATTACCACTGTGACAGGGATGCTTGCTAAGTCTTTTCTTTAAATGTGCTGAGCAGGTGTTTTCATAGCTACTATTTACAGGTAGGATGTTGCCTGGAGCATTATAACTGGGTTTAAATGGTGGGTAAAAGCACTCTTGACTTTTGGTTCCACTAAAAACAAACGTCGTTGCACATCAAAAGACATTTAAAACCTATCATTGTACAGTCATTAGTAACAGTTTAACTATTTGCCTGTCATGTTGAATTATTACCTTAAAGAACGACATTATTCTCCTGCCTTTCCTGGAAAAACAGGGAGGGTTATTTATTAAGAAAACAGGAAGAAGTGTTTCTGACAGTTGGATCCAGTGTGTAAACGTGTCACATTGGAACAAATGTACTGAGCAGCTGCATTGAAGAAATAAAAACATGTTGAAGAGAGCAGATAAAACAACTGTGTGAGAATAATTTAACTGAACAAGTTAACCTTGTGCAGCAGCTGGATCTACCTGTTTCAGTGTCAGGTGTATTTTGTCAAGCTCCAACCTACAATGACTGTGAGCAGCCTATAGAGGCACGGCCATGTTGGAATACACTGGAATAGGAAGAGGCTGTAGCTACGAGTAAGTAACTGCTGCTTCAGAGATTAGTTTAGATGCTAACAGCTTCAGTAGCAGTTAATTAAATGAAAAACAAAATGTTGATTTACAATAGTAAATACTTACTTGATAATCACAATATTTTTGCTCAATTTCTGACATGGTTTGGCCATAGTTTGTTCTACATAATGGGTTATGTATGGCATTGTGGCAGTAGCATCCACCCACTACATTATCTGATTGGCCTGTAAGTAATGTGATTGATGGAAAGGTCTGCCAGTTACCTGCCAGGTATGCAAAAGGTTCTGCCCATTCCCAAAGATTTTATGGGCTGTTGCCTTTGACTAGTTAAATGCATTGAATGGTCTGTCTGGTGTGTCAGACTACAGCTGTTTTCACTTCATTTTACAACCTTTTCAACAAGAGTAAGCTAAAAAGGAAGTCACTCCAGGACATATTTGTTCATTGCTATTTGCTTTGGTTATCGGCAATGGTATTTTAAAGCTGATCAAAATGAATAAATGACTGAAACTTAAGTACAAATGTAATTATAAACAATAATGATCAATAGTTGCCTTTGTTTGTGACTGGTGGAAAGGTTTTGCTCTCATTTCAATATTGTCAGTTTCATAGTTTTCAAACTATATTTATAATCAAATCAACAAAGACACCACTAAACATATGCAAGTAGTTTAATGCTCATGTTAATTTTTGAACTTCCTGGGAAAAATCAAAATTCAAAATTCAAAATGTATGTGTATTTTCCCTGAATCTATGCTCTTCTCAAGCAGCAACACAATTTATCTGAAAACCAAAATCTTTCTTCAGCTCTAACCCAGTGGCCTATATTTCAAAAACACAGGAGACCGGGCTTACAGACCACAATCCTGAATGTGAGGATCATGTGATATTAATGCAGAACTTTTGATTCTGACCTCCACTCATCCTAACAAACCAACCACACAACATTTCCTTGCAGTTGACAACCAAACTTACGAAAAGCAGCAATCATGTTTAATCTAAACTACAAACATTTGGAAGAGCATACAAGCTGTCATTTACTTGGTTCTCTAAGTTAAATCAGCAAAAATGAAAATAATGACAGAAGAAAACAGCTCAAACCACAGACTGACTTCTGTTTCTTTGACATTAAATGCCACATGTAAATACCACTGTTATATAAATTAAAGGACAACAAATAACATGTAACAATACACTGTCAGCTCTGCCCTCCAATACTGTTTACTTTTTTTTTTAATTCTATAAGAAAAACTACACCTACAAGTCTTTAACATTGTTTTAGTTGAGTGTATGACTTAAAAAGCTGTTTAATAGTGGTCATTCTGGTTTGCACCATGTGCCATTTGCAAAGTATTCCCCTATAGGTTGAAACACAAACCAAGAGACCCACTTTTAACAGCTTTTCTCCCTTACTGTGTCAAACTCAATCTTGAAACAAAAACTGTGGTTGCCTATTTAGTAAAGACCTTAAACACAGTGCATAAGTGAAGATTGTTGAAAATGTACTGTTTGTGGTATTACAAGATGCACCATGTTGTTTTAATAAAGGGGTGATATAGTGCTAGTTTTACATGCCTTTTAGAGTGAAATGTATATCACAAGTCTAAAGCATCAGGACTTTCCCCCCTCCTCCTGTGATCAGTGCCAACCAGTCAACCCACCATCAGCAGTTCAAAAACTTTAAAGAGCAGCATATTCAGCGTAAGCTCACTTAAAATCATTATACATAATGAATAGATTTCTAATCAGGCATATTTATGAATTTTTCTATAATCACAGAAATTTGAGCTGTCTTAGTCGAAAAACTTCTCTTGTTGAAAGCAAAACTGTTGTGATGAAATGTCATTCTGATGAAAAATAATAAGAGAGGACTCTAAGGACGTGCTTAAAGTCTTCTTAAATTGAATTTATTTAGGGAGACAAACTCCACCCACTCACTCCCCAAACAGCTTCATTGGATGGCTGTTCAGTGCGAGTCTGCTTCTAATCAAGATTCCTACTGCTAAACATGAGATTTTTTTCTTGCCAATGCAGCTTTTTGTGACCGCATGTTTTATTCATGGTGGACACATGTTGGATGTAAATTTACAAAATAAGTTAAAAACACAAATAGATAAATGAATACACATATGAATACATAATGAAACTGGATATGCTTCAATAGCACCAAGTTTGCCACAGAATTTCTAACCCTGTTTTTCATTGATAAACAGCTGATCTGATGCTAGCCCACCACTGTTGACAGCCAACTGATTACCTCTAAGCTGCCATTGGCTAAATCCTCTCAGGCTGTCTGACATATGGTGCGTTCCAGTTGTACTGGGAAGTTGGGATTTCGACTGGAACGCCCCCGAGGTCAGAATTTCTTACTAGGAAGTCGGGGGATTCTTACAACCCCCAAGTTGTAAATTGGAGTTGGCTGCCCTCAGTGTGAACAGTTTGTGAGCTCCTGTAATAGTCAATTTATTAACACTTCTGACTTGTGTTAGTCGTGCTAAATCAGCTGTATACAAAGTGTTTTTTAACCTATGGAAATGCTACTATAGTGTTATTTACATTCTTGTGGTACATGTGAACTACAATGCATGGCATGCTAACAACAGCTAACACAACAGCTACCAATTGCCTGGTAGATCGGCACTTCTTTTTCACTTCTGTAACTGGAACAATGATAACTTGGAGATGACATCATTCCCACTTCCCTCTTCCCAGTTCTGATGTAAATGGAACACAGCATTACTCTAGCTTGAACTCCATCCTGCCGACTCTTCACTGCTCCTGCTGTAAGCTGCTTTTTAACCCTCCTCCAACCTAGTACCTCCTTTATGCTATTGACTTAATCAATGTCAGCTGACACTGATGCTTGCCCTGATGGCTTTTACTGTTTATTTCCCCTCGTTTTAATAACTTTTGCCTATTGCCAGGACTGGCATTTCCTGAAAATCTGCTTGATTAGTTGAAACAGACACTTTCTGTTCACCTACAAATCTAAATGATTTCCTAGAGTTAATCACACCAGTTTTAATTTTTTTTAATAATTTATTTTTTTCAGCAGAGACTCAAGAGAGGACTCCTCTTCCCTTTGAGATCAACTGACCTCAGTTTGATTACAAAATGTCCAATGCCCCATGTTTAAGAGTTCATTTTTGAAAAACAGTGGTAAACAAGATACATTAATAGAATTAAATAAAAGTGAAATATAGGTATTTTGCATGCATGACATTCAAAAAATGCTCTCCTACCACACATTTTTTGTTCTTTGTCTATGTTCAGTCATGTATTGTTCCATCTAAGGTCCAAGCTGCAAATTTTTTATCAAATATATGCAATTTTTGTTTTTATTTTATTGTTTGTTATTTTTTGGAAGTTGGCGGTGGGCCCTGAGGCTGGACCAGCTGTGAACAACCGTGTTAAACTACAGCATCACCCGTGGGTCAGAGGCTGCAGTCTGTAGTCAGGATCACCTACCTGCTGCTCAGTACAACAGTGCTGGCCTCCATTTCAATTAGCCTCAGCTGAGTATGCTCGCCTGAGTAAAGCTATTTTAGGACAGGCTGCTACAAAGCTACCTCTCCTCTGGGAGCGAAGCCTTTATGGGAGACAGCAGAGAGGCTTTCAGGTGCTGCTGAGATTTCAGCAAAAACAAAACAAAGCGGTGCAGTGACGAGGTCAATTGAGCTCCACGACGGGAAATCAGAGCAGTGAGAGCGAGGCAAAAAGGGCAGGGGGAGACAGAACGGGATCGTTGAGCGGAGGAGGAGGGGAGGGGGAGAAGATGAGCAGGACACGCGTTTGAGAGTGTAGGTACCTGGGGGATCGGGTATGGAAATCCCCAATTTCTCCGCCAAGTTGCAGCCCTTTGAACAGCGGAAGACGTCAGCATGCACGACGAGAAGCCATGTGGGTGTAACGAAGCGAGGGCTAAGCGAGGCAACGTGCTGCCAGTTCTCTGAAATGTTAAATTGAAATGCAAAGTAGGAGCAGGCCTCCTTGTTTTGAGCAGATTTCTCAGCATCTGTGTGGGAGCCCTTAAACTCGGAGGGTCTATATGCAGAGCTCTGCATATTTACTGTAAATCAACATCATATTTAGGTTAGGCTTAGAGAATACACACAGCCCTGGTTGAATCTTTAATTGCTCTCACTTAAAGGGAAATTGAGTGAAATAAATATTGGCATCAAACTCGTGAGAAACAAAAATGTCAGTTTGGTAAATAAGATTTGGAATATGTTTGCACCTGTCGAGTGCAGTGCCTCCAGTCTATGTTCTGGTGACTCACGGAGTCAGCTTTAATGCATATGGAGCTGTCCTGGTTTATGTCAGCCTCATTAGCATCTCTGATGTGCCCCTGAGACAGGCCCCTAACACCAACCACTCGTGTCATGATGTTTAGGGTGAAGAGGTCACTCTGTGGTTTCACTGGGCAAATCACAGGTGTGAGAGTGTCTGACTGTGTGGGTCTTTTCTGCAGCAGAGGGAGGCTTGCAGAGGATATTCTCTCTGTGAGGAGAGAAAATGAACATAAAATGTTGGATGACAAGTGCGTAAGTACAGAATGTCTAATAACAAGATGATAAAGTGAATACTTATGGCCAAAGGAGGCTAAAGTAAAAAACTATTTTCATAGAGTTTAGACTACAGCTATGTTTTCAGGATTTGTACACTGTTTGAAATGTCAAATATGAGCCCTTTTCAGTTTCTTTTAAGGTCCATTTTGGGCTTGTCCAGCATAATATAGCTGCAGTTATAACAGTATTCATGCAGATACAACATATACTTAATTAAAAATACTGGTAAACTCCCCTATGATATAGAAACTGCAGCAGCCCATCAGGGCCCCTCTAAAGAGCAAAAAAATAAAAGATCTGTAAGTTATACTTGTTTCATTTTGAAGAATAAAATAATGAATCACTGAGGTGGTTGTCAATACTTTAATGTTTTTTTCTTTTTTCTATGAAGGCAAGTTAACACCAGTACATCAAATAATTAATACATTTATTTAGGTGCAACAAAAATACCTGAACTTATTCAAAATACCTTTTGAAAAAGGCACAAGTTTTCACATCATCAAAGTTTTGTTTTTAGAAGTCTAAGTTTATGATCTTTATTAATATTTTTTTGTTTTTACAGTTTTAAAGGGTTACCTTTTATAAACTCATGAATTGTGCATCCTGGCTCCGACTATATCAGTGTGTTGTTTTCTTCTACATAACCCCAATTTAAAACATTTTCAGTTCCAATTCTGAATATGCCTGATATTCTTATAATTCTGGGCCAGAACTACAATAATTCTCTTTTACTCCCAGCCAGGTTAAAAGGAAATTAATTCATGCACCTCACTACAGGCATCATACAAGGCATATAGCTTCACCTGGTATGATTTTCTTTATCACAATAATACTTCACTCCTTGTAATTCTCACAAAACTGTGAGTTAGGTTTACTGTAAATGTATAACTGCTTAAAACTCTCAAATTTCATTTTTTTTTCTTGCAATTTTATGACTTTAAATAGAAAATCTGCGTTTAGTATCTTGCACATTAACGACTTTAAAATCTCAAAGATGATGACGTTTTTGTAGATCATTACAGCATTTCTTTTATTTATACAATTTTATGTTATTATTGCCCCAATATGCCCTTTAAAAATGGATGTTGTGTTTCATGGTAATACTCTGGAAAAAATAGAAAAATTCTGAAGGAAACAAAGAAAAAGTCCGAACATAATCCAACAAAATAACTGCACTCTCACTAACCTCCTTATAAATCTTAAAAGTGATAACCATGAGCAAAACTGATTCTAAGCTCTATCAAGCTTCTCATCTGAAATTCAAGTACTCTTGTGTTTATCAAGCACCTGCTCAAACCCTGCAGTTTTTGGATCAATATGGCACCAATGAAACCATGACTTATCAAAAAAGTAATAAGGAGGAAATTATCTTATGACTCAAATGACTAAGCCTTACAACCAGATTTGCAAAAGAGCATCTCTTCACCTTGAACATTGAAGCAGAAGGACCCCAGCAGCAGAAGATCAAACCAGGTTTCATCTCTGTCAACTAAACAAAGGACAATGAGGCTAGCACTCACACACACTCATCAAAATGTACAGCAGAAGATTGTTAAAGCCTTGCGGGTCTAATGAGTCAGAATAGATGTCTGCTGCAGCATTCAGACTGTACGGCCAAACTTTGGCGTAAACAACATGAAGGCCTGCCAAACCTCCAACAACCAGAGATCTAACCTATTTCACCACATTTAGGCCAAATTTCCTCTTGCTTCAACCCTGTCCCACCACAAGGCTTGGGAGAAATATTAAAGAGATATGTTAGCTTGATTTAATTAAGTGATGTTCCACTTGAAAGAGTAGATTGGCTTCCCTGTTATGTATTAAAAAAACATGCATTACTCATAGGGCTGAACTCTATGAAATATTGTTTAAGTAGTAGTCCCACCAGAATGGGAAACTTTAAAAAGTAAAGATAACACAGTATTGATACATGTTTTATACAACAGGGAGAGAAATAAAGGTCCTAAACATACAATATTGGGGAAAATTCTTTTTTAGCTATTAAAATTTGCAGACAAACTGCAAACCAACAGCACAATGTGCAATGTGTGCAATGTGGGGTTTCAAGGAACATTAAGGCACCAGCAATGAGCTTTAGTCCATGCAGCTCTAACTAGAAACAGTGCCATGTGTTTGGTGTTGTTGAAACAAATAAGCTGTGACAAACTATTTTTAAAATACATAAGAGTCACAGGTATCCATTTGATGAAGCGTATCAAAATGCTGAATTGATAATGGCAGTTGTATCAATAACATGGTACCAATTAGGGCTGAGATGATACGTTTTTCTCCCAATTAGATTTTTTACAATTTTTTTTAGGTGCTGATTCGATTTAAATTGAGATTCTATAATTTGCAATCTTTAGTTCGCTTTTTTAACACCAGAGAAAAATATGAACAGTGATGATGCTTACAGACTATATCAGGAAAAATACACATCACATGTGAGTCAGTTTTTAGGATTTATTCAGCGATATATTTTAATCAGCTGTTTATACTCTCTTTTCAAAAGCCTGGACTGTATTTAAAAGTGGCATATTAACACAGACTAAAATGAAGCATTTAAATTTTGGAAAAAAATAGATTTTTGAGCCAAAAAAAAAAAACAATTTATCAACATAAAAATAGATTTAAAAATTGTCAAATATTATGTGAATCGATTTTGCTCCCACCCCTACTTCCAATGCTCATTCAAATTCAGGTCTGGTGTGTAAATGACTGTTTGTGAAGATGGATAAATGTCATCTCGGAAAGAAAGACCTGAAATAATTACAGTTACTGGGAGATGAATGTTGTTTTCATTTTATGTCAACAACCTCTTGGTGATCCATAAAATTGGCAATCCTTATTCCTACTCCAGATTAGCATCTCGGTTATGGAATAAATTATTTTCATGACTATAACGATCAAAACTGAGGGTAATTAACACAATAACATATTGGTTTTACAGCACCTGTATCTAATGCATTTAAGTCGACACACTCAGAACACTGCAATATGATGAATGTTTACTGAATCAAGCAATAACATAAATAAATAAAAAACATACATGTACGGCAGAAATTATTTCTACCAATACAAGATTAAAAATTATATAATCACTTTTATGTTATAAAGTTGTTGTTGTCATATTTTCATGATACTGTGAAGCCGAAGTTAATGAAGATAAAGACTGGAGTTATTTTCCAGCCCTACTTCAGATCCACACTGATGAGGCGAGAGACTGGTCACATCCTGTCAAACACAGCTCGAACTGTGAGCAGATCCGAATCATTCATCCCCTCGACCCAACGCAGCAGAGGAAACAGGTCTTTTTTAGGAGTGACATCAAGCTGAGGACAAAGGGTCTGTGCTCTCAGGAATGAAAATATCCACCTGATGTCATCAACCGCCGCATCATAAATCCATCCCCTGCCCGGGGGCCACACGCTGACTTCACGCCTCCCTGACACTCTCTAACCCCGGGGTTTCTATCAGGGAAAGAAAAAAAACTTGAAATATCTTTCTGGGCATGGTGTCAGATGCTGGCCATGAAATATTCATAATGTGAGAGCAGAGCCACAATAGAGGAGGTGGCAGCATGCGAGGATTTGACTTGCAGAAACTGAGACGCTTAAAGCACGCTGGCCGATTTCTCCCATCACTACTCGTCACTCACAAATTGACTTTCACATCCCTTTTCGTGGATGAATTGCACAGAGCCGCCTGTCATTTGATGCCTTTTAACCTCCACATATAATGTCATTAGTGCATCTGCGAGATTCAAATTCAATTGGCCCGTTTATTCCATTTCATCTGCTTTGCAAACTAAAACAAGGATAAAAAAAGACATTTTATTGAGCAGCTTAAGACTGCGCCAAGGAGCCCTGCTGTATAATTTAATAACGGCACATTGTGATGTTTTTTTAAGCTTAAGCCCATACAGTACAGTAAAGATGCATGAGAGTGCAAACTATCAAGAACACTTTTGATTCAAGAAATTGCTGACAAAGAAGAACAATGTAGACTAGGGATGTAACGGTTACCGGTAAAATGGTAAACCGCGGTAAAATTTCCCACGGTAATCATTACCGTGGGAAATTAAAATTACCGTTATACCGTGTTTGATCACCACACTGTGTCAATAACTCACGGTGATGCTGCTTTTTGACTGGAAAAGCCTGATCTATGTATCTGTCCTCGATTGAGCAGTCTCAAAGGAGGCGCGCAGAGGCAGTTTGCAATGTTTGGCCTCAGAGTCTGAGAGCGAAAGTTGGAGGCACAGGGGATATTTTTCTCGAAACAAACTCTGAAGTCTGTTTGAATTTTGGATTTTTACAAGAATGCTGAGGGGAAACTTACAGATGACAGTCACCCTGTCTGAAACACGACGCTGCAGCGAAAGAAAAAGACGTGCGCAATTTAAACAGCAGGAACTCTTCAAGTAAATGAGCTGACCGAGCCGTAAGGAGAGAGAGAGCGAGAGAGGGCGAGGATTCAGTGAGCCATACCTGAGAGAATTACAGGTGGTTTATCAGTAATTATATCCAAAAAATGTATACATCTTATAAATAACAGCATCAGTATCATTCTGGAGTGTATTCTGGCCTTTCTTTTGCCGTGAAATTGATCGTCTTTTTCATGGACACTAATGCTGTAGGCAAACAAAAATGCGTGATTGTATGTAAAATAGGTTAAGTTTATTTTTTGCCATCTCAAAACTTTGAACATGTTCATTTACAACTGTTTATAAAAAGAATACTGTTTGAAGTTCAAATCATTTTTTTTCCTTTCTTGTAATCACACTGTTGATAACATTATGACAAATACTTTCCAGAATTGTTTACTTTTATTTCTCATGAAAGAAGGGTAAAAAAAAAAAAAAAGTGCTCAAAGGGCATTTCTTGACACATTATCGATAAAAAGACAACAAAGAACTGTTATGATTATAATATTGAAGGGGTTAAGTGATTTCAATTGTGTGTAAAAGTACTTTTTGAACAGTTTTAGCACACTGCAACAATACCGCGGTAATAATGATAACCACGATAATTTTGGTCACAATAACCGCGATACAAAAATTTCATATCATTACATCCCTAATGTAGACTGAAATACTTACAAAGATATTGAAACCACATCGTTGTTTCTGATATTCAGTACATCCATAACACTGGTATGAATGGCCCATCAAAGTTTTCTATTGGTTTTAAGACTTGTACATCAAAATTTACCAATGACACCTCTGAATGATTTTAGATTTAAACAGCTGCTGAGTGATAAAAGAGAAAAAGCTAAACTCTTAACACAGCATCAGCTTCTTCACAAGTTCTACTACTGACCAACTAAACTTGAAATTTTTGATCCACGTTCAGAAACTGTTCTCAAAATTCAGGAGTCCTGAAATTCTTCACTGGCATCCACACCTGCAGATAAAGGTCCCATTTTTCTGACCACTTTATCATGGGCTGATAAGGTCACATAACAAAAGCACACAGGTAGTGCTGATGGATACTTTTCGCTATACAGTGAATGCAAACATAGAAAATGATGTGTTTGCTCCTGAAAGTTGAAAATCCGAGACAGAAATCAGAAACGCTAAGGTACAATTACAGGGCCAAGTGATCATTAGCAAATGTGTCGAGTTTCCAGCTAAATTCGACAGAAGACACAAAACATATCCTATAATCAACTTATGGGTACAGTAAGCAATAGAGGGCACGTATTGACGTCATAATTTGGGCTATGGACAGGCAGTTTCACACCAGAGTAGCAGAGAACAGTGTTTAAGTAATATATATTATTGGAAAAAAGCGTTGAAATGCTTTAATTCATTGTAAGTCTTTTTTAGTAGGTCCAATTATTTTTGATAGTTTTTATTTTGGAACATGTAGAGTTTTAATCTGATTAGTGTTTAAAGATGACAAAATTAAAATGTTGGAAACATAAAAATTTGATTACAATGCAGCATTTATAAGGCAGAATTTTAGGATGAAGCTCCGCAGAGACACTTAAACTCCTTAGCTGTTATTTTGTGTTTATCCAAAGTCAGGTCGATACACTCAGGCTGCTCTGGGCAAACAGTTTTAGCATCCATTTAACCACTGTGTTGTTAAATTTTTAATGTGACAATCAGGTTGGATACTTTCATTAAATGAAAAATGGTGTCAATAGTTGGTCAAATGAAAGTCATACGAATGCAGTTACTTAACAAATTTATCAATAAATGAATCTGCAAATATAATTTTTTAACTGATATATTGTCAAACGAGCTTTTGTTATCAGACTTTGCTGTTTTTTTAGTCGTCAACAAGCATGAAAACTTTATCTATTGTCATTAGTGCCAAACAAACTGAAAATAAACAAAAAACTAGAGGACAGAGAGAAGCAGGATTCACATTCATGTAAGCTCGGTGGTACACCACTTACTGTTGTCCTTGTTTTTCCCATAAACCGAACGTTACAACTCCAATGTTTCTATGATCTTTACTGCTGAATATCATCAAATAATAACAAAGATCTGAACTTTTTAGTTGACTTAAAGTGTTAAACTGTGTCCTCCTCTCTGATTACTGCTGAGGGACGTTCCACCCACTTGGCCTGACCGTGACATCGTGCATACCCTCAATGACCCAGTGTTTCGTTGTATTTTTGCACTTCCCCTCTGAGAGGCCTTATTTGTTAGTTTATGCAATACTTGAGAGGACCTTCAATATATTATATGTAAGAACTTGAACAGTGCAAGTCACTTATTGGGCTTTAGCTTATGAAACCACTTTAATTGTGGTACATGTTACCCTTCCAAAAAAGTTAACACAAGTCCCAGAGTTCCCCCGAGCATTTCTTTAAGGGTTCTGTTGTTTTTAAAACTCCACGCAAATATTAGCTTTGGCATGCCAATAAACTCTCCAGTTTCAATCCGAATCATAACGGGCTGTTTTGGTGGAAATCCTGATTATATGTGTCTGACAACGTCCCTTTCAGGAAGTGGTTGGAGCTTTGCAGGGCTTTGCTCTGATGTTTACTGTGGCTGTACAAATATTACTAAACATGTTCCCACCACTGGAGCCTGCCTGCTGTAGTGAGGGGAGGAAGTTGACTGATGGAAGGCAGAGTCAGTGTCATATACACCAATGGTGTCACATCTATTTTTTAAACTGACTTCTTGGCTATATTATTTTTTCTCTCCATTTTTGTCCATCAAGCAACAGAGAGAAAATAGGGTGGGATTCATCTGATGACTGGAGGTTTATAGACAAACCTTTTTCTTCATTTATTTCTTATGTTTTAATTTGATTTGAAAGCTGACAAGTGCTTAAGCATGACTCAGTGGAGCATTGGGTCTACTCTGTTATAGGGGTAAGATCTCAAAATTGTTCAGATAAAATTACATATTGACTCGTCAGCAGGTCCACACTTAATTACTTGCAGTAAAGTCATACAGGTGCTTTATCCATTCAGAGTGGCTGAACAGAATCATAGCGTCTGCAGGTAAGCATTGTTTGATGAGGCAGTGTGGCATTGCCACACTGCCTCATCAAACCGATGAGGCAGTGTGGCTCGTGTCAGTGGTGCTAGCATCACCAGTTTTCAATTCTCCCGGCAGGTTAGCGCCCACAGGCCGGCACTGAATGTGGTGACACATTGCTTTGGCCCATATGACTGGATGGCCTCAAGTGGCCTTCAGACATATTTATCTTAAGTTGTTGGATCAAAACACGGCCCATCACTCCTCACAATCTGCTGGGCCATCGTGCAAGGCTACACCAGGAAGTGGAGGACTGTAGAGGTAGCCATAAGCAGCTGTAGCACAGACCCATTTCACCGATGTTGTAATCCAGTGGTCTGATGCATCACATTCAGTCCAAGCTCTAAAATTGTAATATTCAAGTCACAAATTGTATGTCATTTGGAACCCCCCTTCAGGTCAAATCTTCAGGTACCCCTAGTTAACCATCTCATATCTGAAATGCAGTCAACTGGGGTGTGACAAAATTCTCATCTTATCAAGATAAATTGAAATCACTCTAAATTCCATCTTAAGCTATCATGATAAGTCCACACTATCCCCACACTGAACCTAGTGAAGATGTAACTCATGTTTGTCTCTCTTTGGTTGAACAACAGAGACATAAGATTAATCCATAGTGGTTAATCATAACACTCAAAGAAATAAATATATAGTCGTAGTTTTAATATCTTAATTCAATTCAGCCAATCAGTGAAGGTCTTTTAAATCCAGTGTTTATGCAATGCTGCCTTTTGTGTCAGATTGCTGAAAAAAGTTCTGTTAACTGTCAATACAGTCATTGATAAACAGTGATGAACAAGTGCAGGTGACAAAGAAAGCTCAAAGTCTTAATCGAATGACAGACTAAAACATTAGTGGAGGAATTAAGTCCTTTGTCAATAACATAAAATAATCTAAGAACTTTCATCATATCATAACTGTAAGATTGTCACAAGAAGAGCTGTGAATAAAAATAAGAAAAACAGGAACTAAGTAAGCAAGTTATAGTCAAAAATGTGGGAAACTGTACTAAGACGCCATGTACCACCAAAATACTACCCCCTTGTGCCATTACCAAAGACCCTTGATCTAAAATTTGCAATCCTTTAAAATAATTCCTGGATTAGCATCTGTATTCTGATCACCACCAAAACCAAATCGGCCTTTTTTGGTTTTGAATTCATTCAAAACTTTTTAATTATTGGGTTAGTGGACTAACAAACAAACTATCAAACATCTGGAAATCATAACCTCTTTAGCAGGAGTAAGACCATTTGTGCAAAATCAGTAGGACCCTCGCATGCTCGGTCTTATTAGAACAATATCAGGTCCAGATCAGTAACATCACCTTTTGCCCAGTTTTACATCCAACATCTTTACCTTCATCAAGCAGAAAGTTTTATTTGAAATGAAAAAAATAACTTTGAAAAAACTTATGAATTGATTTCACACAGAAGTTTCATGTCTGCTGGAGTGATAAATGTTAAATTTGAAGAAAAAAGAGAAAGACAGTTCTATCGAAATGTACGCTGCATAAAAAAAAACTGAAGCAGAGAGCAGATCATTTACACTTAAGGTTTAATTCAGATCTCATCTGTCACTGCTTGACCTTAAGATTAAAGGATTATTTTAAGCCATATTCTGACTCCATGGTGACTTGTTGCACTCATCAATTCAGTTCTTCTATTTAATTCTTCATAATTACATGCCCAGGTGAATGTGGCCTGAGGATGTGGGAAAATGTAACCTTTTTTTCTAAGTTGAAAAACTTTATAGACAGAAGAAAGCTGACAAGACACAAGCCTGTTCTGTCAGAAAGACATGAGCATCCACACGCTCTAGAAATAGTTGAAAAAAATCATGTAATTAAGTTTTCGTCTACCAGGTTATATATACTGGGTGTGAATATATTTACCCTTATACCTGGTATGAATTTAAAGGTGAAGGAATGTTGTATTCTGTTTTTGATTCCAACACAATTTCTTTGTAAGTTGACCTAATTTGCTTCCACTATGAGTGGGCATGTAAAGCCCCAGTCACACATTCCTGTTTCTCATGGCGATTGTGCACAATTGTCATAATTCTGATAAAACATGCTTTGGTCGCGGTGCATGCGCTACTTGGTCTGGATCAGCCTTGAATAGTCGTGGATGAACGGCGGGGAACATGGAAGGGTCCCGACAGTTTTGAACTGTTCAAAACTGTTGTGGAGAATCGCCGCTCTAAGTATAGCGGGGTGGAAGCCTAATGCAGTCCTAATGCGAACGGTATTAGCGTGGCATGTACAGAGCTCAGTCGGGCTGATCGTGGCTCAATCCTGAAAGCTTTATGAGGACGACTGACAAGGATGTATCCATTTGTGTCCCGACTGTGTTTCGTTTAAGATGGCGCAAGCGACAGGGCTCAGTCGGGGCTTACGTCACTCGAACTGAGCTCGAGCGGGGCTGACGTCGTGTCCGCGGGATGAAAATTCATGTAATCCTCGTCATATCGCTGTATTAACCGAACTGGAGCGGGACGAACACCCCCGAAGCGCTGTAGAAGCGCTGCTGACGGTGTATTTACGGGGTGTGTCCAGGGGTGAGACAGTCATTTTATCCCGTATCATAGCAATCACACCAGCCTTGTCAATTGTGTACAGTCGTGCACAATCGCCAAGAGAAACGAGAATGTGTGACTTAGGCATAAAGAAATGAAGTAAGTCTGCTGCTTTATGGACTTAACATACCAGAACCATTCGAATGATGATGAAAACAATGACACAGTATAAGTGGAGCCAACCAGTGGTAAAGGCTGCCTGTTCATCATGTCCACTTCTCAATCCATTGACAATGCAAAACCTTGTAAAAGAGTTGAAAGTTAATACTTACTACTTTAACTGTACAACTATGGTTTGAACTAACCTTCAAATCTTTTAACTAGTTATAATTCTCCTGCACTTTGTAAACGAGCAACAAAAGGCCGTATCTGAAATGGTTTAAAGCTGGTCAAGTAAAAGCAAAACTTTCAGTGCTGAGAAAAGAGGCCACAGACAAAACTGCATACAACTGTAGAGCCTGTAGATCTTTCACTTGTATAGGTCCACAAAAACATTCCCATAATAGTAAAGTAACATATAACAATTTTGACGGCAAATAAATACAAAAACTCCCAAGGGAGAATTGTGCGCATTGCTTCCAAAGTAGCTGGGGTTAAGTTCAGCAGCCTGGAGGAAATTTATAACACTCAGCTGCTTCAGAAAGCAAAGTCCATTCGTAGGGATGAAACTCACCCTCTGAACCAGGAGTATAAGCTTCTTCCTTCTGGCCTCCGCCTTACTGTTCCTCCAGCTACTAAAAACAGATATAAATTTTCCTTTGTGCCTCTCTCCATCCGCGCTTTAAATGCCAAGGAGAAGAGGAGGTAATCACACAATCACTTTTACCAATGTCATACCTCCTTACTCGTTGGTATGTTAACCGTGCTTTTTATTATGCAGCTACTGTATATTTGCTGACCAGTAGTCTGTTATTTCTCATTTACCTGTTTGGAATATTAACTGTGATTTTGATTGGCAGCTACTGTATATTTGCTGACCAGTAGTCTGTTCTTTCTCTTTTACTTGTTTGTAATGTTAACCGTGCACTTGGTTACGCAGCTACTGTATATTTGCTGACCAGCAGTCTGTCACTTGCCGTCCTTCTCCTTGATCAGGAGCACAGCTTGATTTGATAAGTCCACCTTGTTGATCTACTTTTTTGTACTGGAACTAACTGTGCACCAATGTCTATACTGCTCATATTATTATCTATGTTTTTTATGTTGTTATGTCTGAATGTGAATCCACTGCAAACCAAATCGCCCTTCAAGGGACAAATGAATAAAATGAACTATGAACTATGAACTATTACAGAATGGTTCTAGAAATGTGCGTATTAATTTAGTAAATGCCTTTGTTGATTAAAACTATTTAGGGATATTTTTCAACAACACATTCAGAGTCAAAGTTTCTGACAGGTGGGCCTATGGAACTGTCGGCCAAGAGTCTAAAGACTTCCTCTGCTTTACCTGTGATAGATTTCTCATAAGTCAAGCAGAGCTGGCATTTCCAATATGGAGACAAACCAGCAAAGTCACTGAGACTACATGACACTGAGTCTTATGTCCATGATTTGAAAAAGTTAGTTTAAAGGTTGGTAAACCAGACTTTATTGTACAAAAAAGCATGACGTTCTTGAGTTTTAATTATTGTATTTGACACTGATTTCATAAAACAGAGGTTAAATAAAAGAAAAAAAAGTGAAGTGCATCAAAGCAAATGGTGAATGATCAGAACATCTTTATAATAAGACTCTATAACCTGAGAAAAACATTCAGTGGAAAAACTTCTTTCCAGTTTTCTTGTAAAAAAGCAATAAGCGGTTCCTTCTGAAAACTGAGACTTTGGCACATGAGCAGAAGCCATACCTGATCAGGTGTATTACAAAAAGGATAACTGATTGTCAAGTTCTGTTGCCGATGCTCTCGAAGTCACAAACTCACTTAATGATAAAATTTCACTTGTAGAAAGGAAGATGGGACACGACTGTCATCAGGACATCAAGCCCTTCTTTACTGGCCAAGATAAGGTCAGATTAGTTATTTTGATTTTGGAGTTTTAACATTTGTTTTTAATGAATACAAACTTCCTTTTACTTCGTTGTTCCCATTCATGTATTGTCTTTATCTCTCTGCCTTGGTTGTGCCACATCCAGTGCAGCTCATTTCATGTGCAGCTTTTCATCCAACCAGATTACACCATGTTGTCTCCAGGTCAAGTTATCTGCTGTTGTCATGGTGTACAATAACTTAAATATTGAGTTTGACATATTGGGCGTTTTCTTTGATGCACCAAGGCCTTTAAGCCGGCCTTGCTGTATGTCAGACATTAATGTAACACCTGGGTTCCATCAAGCTCAGCCCGAGCGAGCAGCTCCACTTCTAATACAGCAGAAGCAGCAATTTTTTTTTAAGTTAAATGATTCCTGTGTAGATTTTCATGTCTTTAAGATTTCTGATACTTAAAGTTGAACTATAATGCCCATGATCTTTATGCAGACTGTTTTGGATGGATGCAGGTTACGAGGAAGCAATGCAGCGAGAGGCGCAATGTCCCCAAGGTCTACAGAGCTTTCTGTGTGGGCAGTCATGTTTAGCCGCTCTGCAGGAGTCCAGAAATCAAATACGGTGTAGCAGTTCTTCTTTAAGTGTTTTGGTTGGTTCAGATTTCCAATGATGAAAATAATAGAATTTGGTGGAGGATTCACCCACAGCCTTTTTGAGACAAATAAGTAGGTAGGGTACATCTAGTATGTATTTATGTATCTACAGAGAGAGTTTTCGTAGCCCTTCACTATGGACATAAGGTGATCAGTGAATTAATAACCTGTAGCTGTGATGTCATGATTTAGTTCTCATGGGGTGATGAACTTGCAAATGCTGGTTTGTCAGGTTTAAAACTTGCCTCAGCTCCACCTCTTTGTCTGTTATTAGGATGATCTGAAGTTAGTTTGATATATTTTCAATATGGTAGCTTATGTGGGCCAGACACGAAAGTTCACCTTCATCAGATGTCCGTTTGGGTTTCTTTGTCCAATTTTCTTTCTACCATCTGTAGTTATGAGCCTGTTTTAAGCTTGTTGCACCCACAGGATCACAACAGTCAGACACCTTCACGTGAGGGCTGTATGGCTGATTTTAGTTTTAACAGATGATGTGGACAACAAGATGGCAAATTTTGAGGCGCGAGGGCTATCACTTGTTCAAAATAAGCTACAGACATTTGTTTTGTTATGTATTCCCATATAAACAGCCTCCATCTCTAGCACTGTCCTGACCGGAATACTGTTCCCCCTCCTCTCGTCTTCTTTTGATTTACTGGCCGCATCATCTCCTCTATTTTATGTCTCAATAACATGAGGAAATGCATCAACTTCTCCTCATGGTTCTGCCTATTGACAAATATTCTTTTTCACTAACTAAATTGAAACTATGCAGTAAGAGAGACTTTTTGTATGGAGAACAAAAGCACAAAACATTTCAACGTCATGAGTTCATGGCAGTTTTTGACTGTCTGTGCAGAAAACATAACCGAGCACTTAGAAAGTCCACCATCAACCTCTGGCCTTGCATCGAAACAACGGTCATTGTTGCGGTTCTGCTGCATGGAGCACTTAACTTTTTTGGTAATGGAAACCAAAAAAAAGACAGAATTTTTTGTCTCGTGGATAAGTGAATTCAGCTTGAAATTTGTGGTTTATCAGTCAAGTGCCTCATTCTCAGCTTGTTTTGTTCAACTCTAATAAAGGATAATATTTTACAAGGACATCTGCAGCATTAGCTCTTCACATACAATATGCACAGAAATGAAAATATATCAATTTCACACCCTTTTGAGACAAAAATAACACTTTGTCTTGATACTCTGAGTGCATTGCAATCCCAGGATGAGCGGGCTGACGACTTTTCTCTCACACTTTTTCATACGAGCTCTGGGTAATGACGAGATACCTTTTAACTTCTCAGCCGGAGTCAGCATCAATTATTTATTCTCATCTGTTTAAAATTTAAAGTGCCACACATTAACGTCCTGCCGCACCTGCTTTTTCACGCTGTCCACCCTCCACTGGGCTGCTTCTCACATCCCCTACACATCCCTCTCTTTCCCCTCTCTCTTTCTCCTCTTCTCTCTCGCAGTATAATAAAGACAATGAGTCCTCCCTCACTGCTGAACCAGAGATGTTAAATCAAACAGGGGCAGAGGAGGCGACAGACCACATAATGTAAGGCCACCGTCCAGACGCCTCCGATTACGCTTTGGCCTTAATTGGTGGCGGTGGCAAAGAGAAAAAAAAACCCTGATGAATTCTTTAACAGTGTCGTGCAGTTGTGCCTTCCTGAACGCTGTAAAAGGCCCGAGGAGGACAGCCACTCTGTGCAAATGGAAGCTGACAGAAAATCCACACGGCACGACCGGTCTAGGAGGGGGAAAAAAGGGCATGACAATGAATAAGGGGGCTTGCGCTCTGAGGTAGCTCGCAGGGAAGATGTGTATAATTAAGCGGCCTGCATCGTGGTTCAGATGGCCAAATCCTATTGTCTTGACAGGAGCTTAAGGTTGCCCTTTAGGTTTGGATGCGTGGCAGCGTTCAGGCCTCATTTTTTTTTCACACTCTTCCAGACCTGTGCGACCAAATTAATCTGCAGTTTTAAAGCTTGAATAAATCCAGTAAGTTGGGGATCTGCAGATCTAAAGGCCGTCTGTCCCTCAGGCTTTTTTTTTCCCACTCTCCTCCAATTTTTTTATTTCCTCTCCCCCCCTCGCCTTTGCCCACAGAGATTGGCTGGCAGCACTCGGTGTTATCTCCAGGGAGGCAAAGGTTGTGGGGGAGGGGGGTGAAGGCCACAGATTCGTCCTTATCTATTCTGAGCACACCTAAAACAAATTAGACCTGGCTGCTGCCGCGTATTTGGCTCCCGCGCTCTCATTAAGGGGGCTGAATTCAAGCTATTTTCCTCAAGGTCCTGCTTTCTAGCATTTTGGGGGCCTTGTCTTTTATCACAATAGCGAAAGGTTTCCAGGCAGCAGTGGCACCTTTTCATCTCGCCCATTTCATGTAGTCATATCAACGGTGCACAAAGAGCAGCGGGGGAGAGAAGGAGAGAAAAGATGTCCCCTTATACGCTATAGGATGCTGTTTTTCCCGCTCAGGATGGATGCTGGCCTTTGACATTTGTTAATTGAAAGAAGAAATCCGTTGTTTGCCCTTTAAATGCTTTTTCTACACCATACTGCTTCTGCCATAAAAAAGCCTGTTTGGGTGTTTTTATGTCCAGGATTTTAAGCTTTTTTTTCTGTGCATTATGGGAGTAAAATACAGCGCTTGTGTTGGAGTCAAATTGATCCCTCCAATGTTGTCAACAAGCCATCGAGCTGGCACTTGAAATGAAGGTGCTACTTTTTTTTTAAATAGCAGAGTTTAAAGGGGTGTTGCTTTAGAATCTGTGAAATTCACCACAGGCTAAAAGTTTGACTTTATTGAGTGAGACATAGACCTAAAATGAAACACAAGTTTTATCTTGAGTCAATTTGGTTTGATATAGAATGACAATACCGGTAGTTTGCAGTTACTTCCTGTTGTGTCCCACCATGATAAGAATATTTTTCTGAGCCCCTCACCACCAACAGTTGTTAAAAGGGGAAAGTTAAGACTTGTTAAATACATCCAAACATTAAACATTAGTTTCTCTGATAAGTATGTAAACACAGAAATACACTGCAGTTAATTCCCTTGTTGTAGCCTCACATAGAATAACCCTTATTCCAATATATATGCATATGAAGAGCTCTTTTCCAAAACACTATAAATCCATTTTCATTTAGAAAGTATTTTACATTATTTACCCAGACCCACCATTGGGTTGGCTGGTGAACTGAACTTTGAAATGCAGTTTAAACAGGGATTCATAGGCTTCTGGCATTAAATACTGATAGGGTAGGTAGTACAATCGCTATAAAAAAGAATAGAACTGAGTAATATATATTTTTTTAATTTGGGCTTTTATTGCATTTTGGAAAAGAACTCTTCCTATATACACAGTAGGGATGTAACGTTTACTAGTAAAATGGTAAACCGCGGAAAAATTTCCCACCTTAATCATTACCGTTCCCTGATTTAATTACTGAGTTACCGAGTTTGATCACCACACTGTGTCTATAACCCACGGTGATGCTGCTCATTGTCTGAAAAAAGCAGAACTATGTATCTGCTACTCAGTAAAGCAGCAGACAGAGTCGCGTATGCGCAGTTTGAGTTGTTTGGCCTCTGAGACTGAGAGTGAAAGTTATCCCACAAACATACTACAGCGGAGATTCTTCCTTTCAAAATGGACTCAGAGCTCTGTTCGAATTTTGGATTTTAAAAGGATGCCGAGGGGAAACTGATAGAAGACGTCACCCTGTCAAAAACATGAAGCTACAGCGGAAGAAAAAGACGCGTGTGAACTACTGTAACTCCTCGAGTGACTGAGCCGTAGAGAGAGAGAGAAGTTTCAATGAGCCATACCTGAGTGAATTATAGACGATTTATCAGTATTTTCTGTATAAATAATGTATAAATCTTGTGAATAATAGCATTCGTATCATTCTGCAGTGTGTTTTTTTGTTTCAGTTCTTTTGCAGTTAATTCTCTTTTTTTGTTTTACCATATTTTGTAATTGATTGTCTTTTTCCATCATAGTTCGTGTTTTATGGATTTCATCAATTGTAATTTGGAAATATTAGAGGCAGAGATCTGCCAGGGAGAGGAGGAGACCAGAGGAGAGTCATGGAAGGGGACTAAAAGGACAGAATTCCCCTGAGGGACTATCGTCACCCCCCCCCCCCCCCAAAAAAAACAAAAAAACATCTGGACAGGTCTAATGTAACGAGCTGTAACATGGACACTAATGCTGCAGGCATACAAAAACATGTGAATGTATGTAAAATAGGTTACGTTTATTATTGGACATCTCAAAACTTTGAACATGTTCGTTTACAATTTTATGGAGGGAAACCTGTTTAAAGTTTAAATATGTAGTTTTCTTTTCTTGTAATTGCACACTGTTTAAACATTAATAACATAATAATGACAAATAACTTGCCAGAATTGTTTACTTTTATTTCTCATGAAAAAAAGGGTCAAACATTTACTCAAAGGACGTTTCCTGACACATTTATTTACAAAAAAGATTTAAAAAAAAAGACCTGTTATGATTATAATATTAAAGGGGTTAAATGAATTCAAGTGTATGTAATAGTACTTTTTGAACATTTTGAGCACACTGCAACAATACCAGGATAACAATGATAACCATGATAATTTTGGTCACGATAACCATGACACAAAATTTTAATGCCTTTACATCCCTAATACACAGTATGTATACAGCAAAGTGGCAACTGAAATACTTATTTATGTGGATACTGAAATAAAAGATTTATTCAGAGCCACACTCAAAAGTTCTGACAAAAAAATAATCCACATTGAACAGAATTTCCGACAGAAAGCCAACAGAAGGCAGTTTTTACACAACCCACACTGATATATTGTTTTAATGACAATATATTTGGTTCATTCATGGTCTCGTGCTGAAGAAAAGTTCAAGGTAGATGTTATATTCACGACTCTTGTGACAGACTTACTTATAAAGTTGTGCTTTTTGACCAACATAGTGTCCCAAAGCCATTTTCAGGAGATGGGTCATGATACATGTTATTCTTACTGACTTTGTCAGACCCTTTACTACTTTTGGATTCAAAGAAAATGCCTAAAAATTAAACTACAATCAAGAGGAAGAATTGATTCAGCTATTATTTAAAGAAGTAGCTCATCATGTCCTCATTAAGGTCTTCAAGTTGTAATAAACAAGATAATTTGTCCCCCACTCAACATCTGACAGTGAATAACACACACACTTAATACTGTTGGAGACAAACCCTAACACCCTGCCAGAGACGCACGATAAATGTGTAAAATGAAACATTTGATTTGATTTGTGTAGCTCTGTGTATTTCAAAGTTAAACTAAAATGTGTTTCTGTTTTCTGTAACTAAAAGTCATGTTGGACTTTACCTCAACAAGCTAAAGTGTATATTACTTATTGTGGGTTAAACTGTTTGAATACACAATACAAAACTTAAATTATGTGATAAAAATAAAGTCTATTATCCCATAATTTCCAACTGTCACCCCACAGTAGCTCATAAAAAGTCCTCTGGTTGATCACCTTTAAAAGGAGGAATTTATACCTGAAGCCCCAGGCAAAGAAAGGTGTAAAGTATAAAAACTCTTCATTTAAGCTGCCTTGAGACAGCTCAAAGTATATTCTAAAACCATTTTATCCAATAATAATCACAATCTGTGAAAGAGGGAGAGATGTCCACTGATACTCTCCTTTTCTAAAATCACCAAATGCAAAGAAATCTCTCTCAACAAAAGTAAAGTGTCCTTTGCCCTTTTTAAACTTGACTTGCAGCTTCTTTCCATGTTTCAGCACTTCTTGTGCTATTGTTGAGATTTGCCAACTGCACCTTAACAAGCCTCCACAGTCCAAGCTTTCCTGCTGACTACAAAACATTTTGTTTTGACAGTAAAGGTAATATAAATTGAACATCTTTGAAAACTGTTACTGTTGATGAATACTGACGAAAGAATCCATTAGCAACAAAATCCAACAATAAAAAAACAGAGGGGAAATGCACAAAATAAACCCAGTTAATGAAGCTCTTCAAGATGACCTCATACTACCACCAAAGTGCCATACTGCAGTGATGTTGAACACTGTAATATTGGAGAATCCTTCCCCTTAAACTCCTGCCTGTGTAAAAACATAGATATATTGGCTGTTAGATATGACTACTGATGTAATTAGATCAGGGAAGGACAACTTTGGTTGACAAGAGGTGCCACAATTACATCATCTTTACTGCCAGAGGTGTAAACTTTAACATTTTGAACAATTCTGCAAGTGACAGATGCTGTATAACGGTCATTATTAACTTTTATGTATATTTGATCTCAAATGCATTTAGCTAAAACTTATCTAATGAAATATACACAAAATTAATGCCAGTTAAAGCTTTGAAACATTTAGTTCATTTCATTTCTATTGTATGAAAGCAGAAAAAAGAATTTAACATAAGCTATTGCATAATCTAGTTTCTTGGAAATATTGCTATTTTAGTGTTGTCAAGGCGGACACTTACTGGCAGGTTACATTAAAGAAGCAGGAGGGCCAAATATGGCCCCTTGGCCACCAGTTGCCCAACGCTGGTTAGATAAAAATGTAGCTGTTTGAAAAGTAGCAAACAATAAATTCATCATCACCAAAACAAAACAGCAATGGGCTAACATGAGCTCATTGATACAGTTTGTTAATAGTATGAAGACCACTATCAGTCAGTTATTTGGGGCAAAGACTTGACTGAAGAAAGTATTCTGGACAAATAATCATAAAATCTTTGCCAGGACTGGAAGTGCTCCAAGAACAAAAACCTCTGCTGAGGCATTTCTGACATTGTTGGCTGAAACATTGTCAAAAATGTGGAAAACTGTCCTGTTGCCCAAAACCAACAAATTCTTAAAAAAAATACTGGATCCACATTTCAAATAGATGGATTGACAAACAAACACCAGAAAAAAAACTTCTTGGTGATGGGAATAACAGAGACTTGTTTTTTTTTTTTTTTTTTACAAACAAAGGGGAGCATCTGACATCTTTAATCTGCCATTTGCTCCTCTGGATTGACTTTTCAAAAGGAGCAGTGTAATTTTGGCTTTGTCCTCATCATTTGCTGCATTTGACAGTAAGACAGGTGTCCTTCAATCTAAGAATGAACATTACTGAGTGAAAAATGTAGGTGGCACGTGAGACTGTAAATGACTTCATATTATAGGCAGAGTAGTGTTTATTACCTTTGATCAGCATGTGTGTGACCTTGCTTGAAAGCCTTAAATTGCCAACTACCAGGGCACAAAATGTCCGTTACAGGGCCTCAAACTTGTGAAAAGGGTCTGAGGAAGTCATTGTTTGATTTAAAAGGCCCATGCACTATAAACATTGAGAAACTGCCGCTTTAGAAAACAACACAATATGCCATGACAATCATGTGCCAAAATATAAGATTACAGCCTGATGATAATACCATCGATATTTACAAAACTAAGGGAAATGCTTGGATCCTTTTTTCTAATCACTCTGCAGGAGTAAAAGTAAAATCAGGTAAACATGGTAGGTAAACTAACGGTGAAAACACAGCCTGCCCTTATATATCAGTATGACTGCTTTTGAAAGTTAATGAAGGACCTTTGAGCTATAGGAGCTCAAGCTACGCAAAGGTAACTGCTCGGGAAATGTTAGGTTAGATGAGATTCCTTTGCCAGACTAATCCATCCTGGAGCCTGAGAGCAGCACAGGCACAGTGTGAGAGAGAGAGAGACGGATCTGCAGCAGAACAGCACAGCAGTGACACAGGGCAATTCTCTAGGGCCTTGCATTAGCGCGCTAAATTAAAGGGGGTATTAGATTAAATTGGCTCTCCGATTTCAGGGGTGTGAGTAAAATTCTGATTTGCATTTTCCACCGCTGCTTAAGATATAATTAGTTCAGGGTGATTCCCATGTGGAAAACACTGACAGCCAAATCTAACTGGCTGCCAGTAGCTTATCATCTTCTTCCGAGGCGAAAGGTGCACACGGATCTTGTTTGTTTGTTTGTTCCTGTTTGGTAAGAGTCAGTTTGTTTGTGTGCTTAAGAGAAAAAGTAAAAAAGTTCTCCTCCTAAACTGACTCCAGGACCCAATTCGTCCCACTTTTCACTCAAATCCCTCTGAACCGAGAGCGACCATCAACCCCACAGAAGGAAAGGAGGAAGTCCCTGTTAAAGCTCATATAAAAGTTTGTGGAAGCAAAAGCAACACTTCACACCTCAGAGACGCCTTTAAACTCCAAAGCCATTTCCTTTGCAGCAGAAGGTGCACCTGTAATTACAGATGCAGAGTCCAAAATAACAATTACAGCCGCACTGCTCCATCATATGAATTACTGAACTCAGTTGAGGGAGCGTTTTTTTTTTTTTTTTTTTTAAAGCAAGTGTGGATTTGTTTGTGGGGTTTTCACACCCTTGGTAATTCTAACCGTCTTTGCAAATGGATGTTTTCCAAAAGTGAGTGTACCCATGCATTATGAATGTGAAACCGGCTTCCTGGACACCTGTTTGGGACACCTGCTGGTACATGATATGAGCAAGCAACATTAAATGAGCTTCCGATTGTCGCTTCTGATGCCCAACCTCTAAACCATTACTGATGACTACTAAGTCTTTGACTCTTGTTTTTCTCAAAATTTTCAGACTGGGGAAAAAAAGTTCAATAAAATATTGTACACATGTCACAGCTACACTTATTTTGTAATTGTACTCAAGTACAAGTAGAAGCAACACACCAAAGATCTACTTGGGTGAACTTTGCTGTGTTGTGTATAATGATAGAAAACAACTGCTCAAGTTTTTTGTTTGGATGTCTAATGGTATAGTGCACTGTTTGAGACGCTATCCAGGCCTCCAGTTTAGACTTTGGTAACTTTTGATCCAAATGATTTAATTTACTTTGCAGGCGTGATTTTGAATTTAGCATGACATTAGAGAATAAATAAACCAGCAAAGCCATACGTTGTAGACTTGACACTAAAAGGTCCCATATTTTACTCCTTTTCAGCAAGTTAACACGAGTTCCAGATGTTTCCAGGACATATTTTTGTGTAATGATTCCCCAGGAAATTCAATCAATCAATCAATCAATCAGGTAGCTATAAATAACCCTTTTGTTAAGCAGGCAGGAAATCTTGGGCAGAATCTGATTTATGTTGAACAGCCATCCACCGAAGCCATGGGAAATTAAACTTTTGGCATGCTCCTTAACCCTTCCATTTCAGCCCCATTCAGAAAGCTGCTTCTGTGTAAACTGTCATGAGGATATCCAGAGCATTTTGGGCAGGGGGATGCAAGGTTTGTATGTAACAACAACAACAAAAAAGGTAACACTTAAAGAGCATACTCTTTTGAAGGTCTTGGCAAAAAAATAAGTGTGAAAGTCCTTTTTTTTATTAATCTCATCCATGAAAACAATTGATGTTGGTGTTTACTCATCACAGCAAATACTTGAATTTCTCTGTGTTTTTCTCATGGAGGGCTTAACACTCTTTGGGTGCAATTAAGGGGGATTAAGAGGGGGAAAAAGTTTAGAAACTAAACTTTATCATTAGAATTCTAAGACTTTTATTACTAAACTTGGTATTACTAGCCCAATTTCACAGTGCATTTAGAGGCCAGAATAAAACCCTGTCATCATTACAAATATGTTATGATGATTAGGGATGCACAATATTATGGGTTTGATATTGTTATCAGCTGATATCAGCAACACATATCGGCTACATATTGGCTGGTATATCATCAAAGTATACAAAAGTTAATATTGATGCACCTTCTCATCACTGCATGGGCACATTTAAATATCAAAGGTTTCATATTTTCAAGAGTTAAAAGCTGTTTTTCATGTTTTACATGTGTTCATCAATAATATGCCGTAACACTGGAAGAAAAAAACAGTTTTCATTAAGCACAGAGCTTGTGCTCTTGACATATTGGTATCGGTATTGACAATAATAAATCAAAAAACACCGGCAGATCGGCAAAATATCCAATATCATGCATCCCTAATGATGATGTAATGATTGTAATATTCACAATAAAACATGATGACATACTTTGGAGTCTTGCGAGAGAATGATACACTATTACAACACATGCACACAAAGGCAGACACACACACTCACAGCCCTACAGCTTGAATCTGCATACCCCCTCTAACCAAAGTCAAACCTCTGATGCTACCTGTAGAGACAGAGCAAATGGAGGGTCAACTTGATCCCCCCATTCTTTCTCCATGACAGTCAAAGTGAAGGCAAAACATCATTGAGATGTACAAATTATGGCTTGAAGCAGAAGCATGAATGAGGCTACTATCAGAAATAATATTCTCGTGAAGTGCCAACACTAAGCTCTGAGCCACTTAGCTTTTCACTTACATTTTTTTACTCAGTCTCAGAGACTGTTTTAAATACGACAATGTTTATTTGCACATACTGTTCTTAAGAAAATGTGAAAGTAGTCATTTTAAACTACATAAAAATACAAGTACAAAAAATCTGCTGAGGTAAAGTAATATGAGTAACAGTATTTAGTTACTTTAACACCTGCATACACAGTACATGATGTTGAACTGAAATCATTGAGCAAAACAACAAAATGACACTGAACCTGCTGAACTATGGATTTTGACTAAGTAGCCAAAGTTTAGAAGTCAGTTTATCTTTATGTAAGTTAATCTGTTATAACTCTGGGTATATATAACCTACAAATGTCCAATAGCCCGTCAAAAGTTTGTTACAGTGTTATTAAAGTAAGTCTTAATATTGTTGTGTTTTTTTCTCCTGTATTTGGACAAACTTTTACCCTAAGGGGTAACATAAAATTACCACAAACTAAAGAAAATAAATCTAAAGTAAGATTTAAACAAATGCCACCCTTTTTATATTAATTATAAGAAAATGATCCATCTTATCAGTCAAGGTCTTGATCAGTTTTTGTATTTGCAACTCTAATTTTGTTTTCCCTTAAATGTGGCCTATTGCAAACTCATGAAAACTGGGATAACAATCGAAGTTTACATTATAATAAGTCTGAAAAATGTTTGTCTATCCAACACATTTGTGTTTAATGCCAGACCTAAAACTCCCATTTCAGAGGAACAGGCCCTTACTCTGTTGTTTTTCTCTGGAGCTGCAGTATAGATTTGTTTATACTGACTTCTGTAAAAATGACTTCCGTCTGAAATTTAATTAGTTACAAAAGCAGAAACATGCTGTCTAACCCAGAATTTAAAACAGAAAGCCTCCATATTGCACTCTATTATAGAAAACATGAGGCATAAATGATATGAGTCATGAAAGAATGAGAGTCAGATGACGCATACACTACGCTCGAAAACAAGACTTGATATACGCATTCAGGTGCAGCCTTCATCCTCTTCACATCCTTACAGAATGTCCTGAAAAGCCAGACTTTGATGGGGCGTTAAAACATCTAAGACCTTAATGAAACCTGCGTACAAATACTAATTCAACAAGACTCAGACAAAGTGTACCAAATTACCACAATTAATAAGACAATCCATACGTAAGGCATTTTCCCACTTGCAGATAATATTTTGTAATTAACCTTCTTTCTATGTAATTATTTAATTAATGAGCTGATGATCCGGCCTCAGGTTGTTGCTAGTGACTCATCCACAGAGCTTTTCCTAAAGTCAGACAGCAAATTCAAACTCTGAGAGTGAAGAAAAGCAGATCTGCAACTTAGCATTCAGATGCTGCCTCTGCCCTTCAGAACCAAACAGCAGCTTCAAAATAAATCAATTAAAAAGAACCTTTAAAAACAACACAGCCTCTGATTGTGTCCTAATGAAGCCTCTTTCTACTTGTCAATTAGACTGCTGCTTAAGATGTTTTTCTCTCTGCTAAGTGACACTTTTTTTTCTGCCTCTGCACCTTCCTGTATATACCACACTCCAGATTGATCCATAATTGGCCATAATGACACAAATGTAATATAGAATGATTTCATCTCATCCCGTGTCTGTATGCAAAATCAATCCATACAGGATCAGTGGGAGAGGATCAGCCCCCCTCCCTTAATAAAAACTTGGGGGCTGTTTTGAGAAACACCATCAGCAGCCCTGCCATCACTCTCAGCATCTCTTGGTGGTCGGAGGCTGAGGCTTTGTGGGATATTGATTCTCCCCATCCAGAGACGGTTTCCATAATTGGTTAAAATGACCGGGTGCAGAGAGGGATGGCTCTCTGCTGAAAACCATTTCCCAGCCCTGCTTGGAGCTGAGCCAAGCTCGGGGTTGTTCGGATGCGTTCCAGCCCCAGCCTGACTGGCAGCAATTAGGGGTGTCTGAGCCAAGCTCAGCTTGCGCTCCACACAAACACCCCTAATTACTGCCAATTAGGCTAGGCGGGTAGGCAGATTTGAGAAGCCGGGGGGATGTTCAGGCATGGGTGGGCATGGAAACAATTTTCAAGGGCTTAGAACGTGACTGGATGAAAAGGTTAATGCTTTGGAGTGTGAGGGGATAATAACAAAAGAAGGGGAAGCAGAGCCCTGGTTCTCACCTCCAGCGATGAGCCCGGCTTCTTCTTCAGCTCCTCACATTTCCTAAATTTGCAGATCTGGTGGCCCGTTTTGCGGTTCCGACAACTGCTGCAGACACCACAGTTGATTAGCCGCCTGCAGGGTGCACAGACCCCACACCTTTTCCTTTTCTTCTTTGCCGGGTTTCCACTGGATACCGAGGAATTATTCTGTGGGCAGTCTGCCAGATTGGCAATTTGAAACGCACTGTCTGTAACGGCTGCTGAGGCTGCGGGGGAGTGAAGGGCTGTCATGACGATGACCCCGGGAGGTAATGAGATGCCCCCTAAAGCCGGGATAGCGGAAAAAGTTCCAACGCGTTCTGGGAGATTCATTATCTCTGCTTCAGCAGCGCCGCATTTCAGCTTGTTCATGCATTCTCCTGCTAAAGGTCTGCAGTGTTCGGGGGATAAGGTAGAGAGGAAATTATTATTTGCCATTTGCAGCGTCTCTGGCGGCACGCCAGGCTTCCCCGGCCTCTGGGAGTCATTTCTATGCATGCTGGTCCTATTAGGGTTTATTGCCGCTGATTTCCTTCCCCAGAGCATGGCGTTATCGCAGTTCCACGGGGACATGCCAATTCTAGCACTGGGAAAAATGGGCGTTGTGATGCGGGCAATCTTAGCAGTCTGTGGAAATGCCCCGTTGGTTTTATAAAAGTTTGCAAAAGACCTGTACCTTTCCATTTCTGCATTATAATCCAAAAGCTGGCTTAATCCACCATCCTGGAGATTATCCTTTTGTAAGAGAGACACGTCTGCATTCTGTCCGTTTTCAATGCAAAGCGCATTGTTTATGTTAGACATGGCGGAGAAACGGTGGGCGATGTTTGGGTGAAGAGCTTGAGGTTACTGCGGCCTTTGTGGAGGTGAAGTTGGTTACCAACAGTGCGTTACCATCCTGGTTTGTCTTCTCCAGAGCTATAATCCAGAAAAACAAACAAAAACAAACAATAGTTACACATAAAAGAGGCAAATGTTTTCATATTTCAACTTTTCTGCTGAATATTTGACGGCTCTCCTTATTTATATCCTGCATTTTACACCAGAACTATCACAAACAATAAGAAGTGATCTCCCTCTCATGACAATAGCGTGATAGCTGTGACAGACCGACATGGCATTATTATAATGGGGAAATGAATTAGCATGCATCAAAAAATACCACTCTTTCAACATTGTTTGGATGTCTTGTCAGAATATTCTTACTGATTTTGAAGAAAGTCCAATCAGTGACTTCACAGAGCGTATAAATACATTTTAATAAACAAAAGGACATTCCATCAAAACATATTAACTTCATATTCCACCTTAAACACCACTTTTTTAAGTTAAAGCCTCACCAGAGTTCAGATTATGGCAACGGAAGCTGCAAACAGAGATTTTCTTTCTTTACCTCAGGCCTGCGACATAAGCTCTTAAAAATAATCTGCTTTGGGTGCCAGGAGGAACATAGTTAAATATTTTCTTCTCTTTTTTTCACCATCTTATCAAACCAGTGAAGGTGGTTCATGCATGTAAACACCTCTCTGTCTGGCCTTTTAGGAGCGCCATGTGTTCAGTCATGACATTTTACTCAATAACAGCCTGGATCACCACTGCTGGATTTACGTCCAGATCACGGGCCAGACCAACGCCGGTGTCATCTGCCTCAGGATGTGTGTCAAAGCGTGTGTGTAGGTGTGTACGTGTGTGTTTGTGTGGTCGGGGTGCTCCATTTCCTCCTCTCTTTCTCGTTCTCTCTCCAGCAGTCTGTCTGGATTTGGTTTCCACAGATAAAAGCCCATTAGACACATCTCCCCCTACTTCCATTACCTTTTTCTGGGCTTTCTCTCTTAATTGCCAAAGCTGATCCATTGCTGGAACACTAAAGCATTTCAAATCACTTCCATGGTGCTACCAAGCAGCTGTCTTAGGAAATAAAATGAATATAAATATGCACACATGGAGGTGGAGAGATCAGGCCGGGTGGTGTTATTTAAGCCCTCTTAAAAGGCATGAACTATATTATCTTCATGATATCAGTATCGACAGGTGAAAGCAGTGAAAAGTTAGTACCAGGTGTTGACAGATATTGTTGTGGTGAGGTATAATCCAAGCATCTCTAAAATGATCTTTTCAGGATGGAAGAAACGCTTTATCGTTTAACTGGGCACCCTCACCGTCTTTGAGGTGTTTAAATCATCAAGTAAACGAATGAATGACAGATTTTATGTATTATTTTTATTTATCCTAAAATCTCTCCAGATGCTTGACTGATCTCAAATGATCTACATTTGTACCATAATGGGTATATATATAATCCAAAAACATTTCATATTTTTTTATTGTTATGAGAAATGAATGTTGTGTCCTCCTCTGTGGAGTCTCTTGACCTGAATGAGGGTTGAATCCCTCACTGTGGGAATCACTGTTCAGACAATTAACTGTTTATTGTCCATGGCAATTTAGCTTAGGACTGACCAGCGGATAAAATAAAAATCATGAAAATGGAGATGCAGGGGTTTTGCCTGACCTCGATGATAAATTGAATGAATGGAAGTATTAAGCTGGGAAGTTCTGCAAACCTTTTGTTTAGGTTTGACTGTGGTCTCCTGTCTTGAAGCCCCCTTAGTTGTTCCTGTGGGTGTTGAGCCCACAGAGGCCCACAGAAAAAAAAAACTGACATTTACCATCCATACATTATCTGTATCTTGTCCCTTTTGGGTTTAGGGTGGCTGGAGCTTAACTGTACTGGCAATCCAGGAGAGGCAGGACACTCTGAACTGCTCCGGAGCCAATCAAAGAATGTAGAGTTTTTATTGATAAAATCAAGAAAGATCCAACAGGCACAAGTTCCTAACAAACAACTTTTGAAGAGGTTGTGCAGTATCATCATTCTAGTCAGCTTA
>JAZDUH010000098.1:19442500-19607500 GCA_036419115.1 Scarus forsteni | reverse complement strand
CTCCGCAGTTAAAAAATGTAATATAATGTAATGTCCATCAACAAGGAAATATGTACTGATTTCTTCTGTCAAAGTACTTGATTTGAATTACCTGACATGCCAGATGGACTGTTCAACATATTTCCCTGATCCATCCTGAAAGAGTCCATGGAAAGCATTTGGAAATGGGCAGGACTTTTCAAAAGCCAATGTGTCAGGTGACTGGACGATTATTCTATCAACCACATTTATTAAGGGCCAATCAGATAATACAGTGGGCAGATGCTACACTGCCAACCACACGGCAAAGGATGTCCACAGTGGACCAAAAATGTTCTTTGTATTTAGAGGTTTGTAGTGTTTTTATTTGTTTTTTATTTCATGAATAAATGAGGTTCAGACCTGATAAAACTGTTGCTGAAGCTGTTAGCATCAATGCTAATGTCTGCATGAATTGTAGCTTCCTGCTGTCGTCCTGTTTGTAGTTCCCACCTCTTCCTGTCCTAAAAGACGCTGATTGTCCAGGTCCCTTTGGGCGGAGCACAGTTGTTGCAGATTGAAGCTCAACAAGATCACTTATTACAGACATTAAATCAGGCAGATCCATCCACATGGCAAGTTTATATTTTAATGTTTTTCACTGGCATATAAAGACAGTTGTTCAAAAAATTTAAATGAAACTGGCATGGCTTTACTGTTCATGATTGATCGTAGAAAATGCATCGAAGATCAAAAGAAATTTTTAATGTGGTGTTAATAGCTGAACATTTTCTTCTTCACTTATTATAAGAAACATACAGTGTGAAAAACATGTCTGCCACAAAGTTCAAAAACAAATGTACCATTTCCTTTTTTTTTTTTTTACTAAAACAGCTGTTTATAACCTTTCCTGTCTTCTATTTTTATATCACAGAATAACTTCAAAACCAATAAACTGTCATAATTCTGAAAACTAAAACAAGGAACATTTAGCAGTGAAATAGATTTTTTTTCAATTGGATCACCTTGGTGTCAAAAAGTGATCAAATCAGTTAATAGCTCTTTATATCACATGAAATATCAGCTAAAATGACATGTGACAGAGGTAAAAACAATCCCCAACTCCGTCTTTGAGACAGGTTTGAACATGAGTAAACAAAGTGACAGCGACAGTGACACATTTCTAAGCCTTACAGCCCCTCCAGGTGAGCCGGGTGACACAGGCCTTCAGGCTGCTAAAGGCGGCACTTTAATGAATTTATTGAGAGCTAAGAAGACATAAGGACAGAAGAGGTGCAAAGAGGTTTACACTAAACGTTTTATAATCAAGAGTAAAGTATCTGTTTAGAGCTAGGTTGGTGAGAAGTGATATTTGTCTAATGAACAAATGATCCCTTTACCCACTGTCTTCTCATATTTGAGATCATTGTTTGAGGTTCCCTAGACATTTGTATAAATCAACTGAAAACACAGACTATCGAGGGCGACAAGAACAAAATCCATTGCTATGTCATTACAACTAAAGGAGGAATTGATAGAAGTTCATGTGTGGTCCATAGACCAGTAGAAAGATTTTAATCTGTGCCAATTATTTTCAGACAACCTCTAAAAGAAACTATTTTTCTTAATGTTTAACTGTGAGAACATCACTTCTTTAGTAGCAGTAAGTTGTTGTAGACGTGGTCATCACTGAACGGCCCCTGCGGAAGGCAAAAGACATACAACACGTCCACTGTTATGACACTGTGCCAACAAAGGTGGTCACCCAATAAGGATTAGATTTTATTTCATTATACGTCCGTGCCAACAATGACCAGAGCTAAGGACAGAGGCTCTGGTTGGCCATATGTCCATCCGTCTGTTTGTAAATTAGAATTCATGGATTTCTGTGTGCTTTTACACAAATGTTCACCCTGACCTAAGGATGGACTGACAGGATTTTGGGGGTCAGTGTTCAAGGCCATTGTACTACCCCCACCCCGAAGTGAACAAGAGATCTCATGAAGAATGCACATCCTGAATTGTAAATAAACTGATTACATTTTGTAGGCTGTGACCTTAACTCTTGTTAGAAGGCATGCAGTCAGACCAAATACAGCCTGTAGTAGGGATGGGAATTGATAAGGTTTTATCAGTACCAATGCTATTAATAATCCTGCTAATCAATCCAATTCTTTAATGATTCCCTTATTGATTCCTGCAGATTTTCCATGAGGGCAAATGTTGGCCCGGAGATTTTCAGTGGCAACAATGTCAAACACACATCACACCATAGATAACTGCAAGATGTTGGTGTTTCCACTCAGTTAATGTTGTGCAGTAGATGCCTTTGGGAAAAAAAAGTCACAATTCTGACCGGTTCTGAGCCCTGTCAGTAGAAGGAATTGAAAAGGGAATTGATTAGCAAACAGACTCATATCAATTCTTTGATGGAGCTGTTAACAACTCTCAACTGGAATTGGTTTTCGATTCCTGTCCCTAGCCTGTAGTGCACGGTGTCCTTAAATATTAACGTATATTAATGTATTTAGACCAGCTGCTCATTTTTCATGATCTAAAGGAATGTAACTTGACTGCTTCAGATAGGCTAAATCAAATGAAAACAGCAAGGAACAGTTTTTCATGTTAACTTAAAATGATCATACATTTGTATTTATTGTTGCAATTAGGCTTGTAAAATTGAATTTAAGATAATATGATGTGTTGAATAATACTCTGAGAAATAATGTTCTTTTTAATAAGATGAAGCATATTGAATATTGGGTTAGATACTATGAGTTAAGATTTTCTAATGCAAGAAGTTGTTTTTGTTTTAACATACACTGTTAACCCTCACAGGCCAAAGATCATCTAGTAAAATCGAAACCGAGCAATAACCGAGCCATTCAAGCTTATGACCCTGTTCCACTAGCACGCCTTGGCTCTACTCTACTCGAGCCCTACTCGATCTGCAGCGTGTTTCCACTAGCCTGGTACCTCCTAAAACAAGCTAGTTTTAGTACCTACTCCGCTCTGGTTCCAAGCGAGCAGAGTCGATACTAAAAGATGACGTCACCGACTGCCAGCTACTGATTGGTCAGACAATGTCGTCATCGATGAGTCTTGAGTGCAACGACCTAGTTTGCTAGCGGTCGCTACCATTAGCTTACCCTCATATGTCTTTTCTTTGTAGCTCGATTGCTCTCGTCCTCGGCTTCATTCTGTTGTATAGCTTCCAAAACTCTCCTGTGCTTCTCAAGGGTTATTTCTTCTTACCACCTGCAGCCTTCTGCTTTCCTTTTTTACTAAGTTTGTGACAAAAAGCCACAGATTGTTGTGTCGTGCTCAAAATGACGTCACCGCAGTGCCACTCAGCTGTTTATAGTGACACTGCACCCCGTTGGGCAGGCGACTGGGGCTAATGGAAAAGCAGCACAAGGCAAGTAGAGTAGAGCCGGGTAGAGTCAAGTAGAGTAGGGCTAATGGAAAAGGGCCATGACACACCAGAGGCACCATGTCTCAGAGTGAAATAGTGTTTTTAACTTTTCCTACGGCGGTTGATTTCTCTAAAGTTTTGCGTCAGACTACGACATCAGACCAGTGAAGTTGCCTGTTGTTGGTACCGATTTCACAGTCAGACTAATTATTTAACATGGCAGCTCGCTTGATTGCATGTTTGTATCACAGCAGCCTGTTCAATTCAACCAAAGTCAGAAAAAATGATTTAGACAATGACATTAAAGACCAAATATGGGGACAGATAGTGTTGGTGCTGTAGTTTTAAATCTTCAGTGTTGCATCAAGCTTCTAGCTATGTGAACAGTTGGTGCTCAAGCTTCTGTGGTGCAGAGTGTCAGCTCCTGAATGAAATGGTGAAACTCACTAAGTTCTCTACTTTGCAGAGCACAGATCCTTTAAGTTTCTTTTTGGCTGAAGTGAGCACCAGTTGACAGCTGCTTGATATTGAGTCCATTTTGACTATGGAGGCTACTTTTTTATATATATGAAAATATGTGTTGCTTATAGTGTACATCGAAGGATGTGTCAAAAATCACCTCTAAAATATTCACCTTTCATCACCCTCTGCTTTTCTAACGTATGTTCATGTGAGAGTGACACTCCTGCTTCAATAAACAGATGTGTTTGTATGACTTTGGAAAAAATCAGTGTGGACACTTGAATTTAAGTTGGACCACCATGTTTACATGCATTTTTTTATTAAGTTTAATTTGGACCAAAACTATAATTCAGTTTATTGTAGTCAGAAATGTTCTTATGGTCATTACCTTTTGGAAAATGAAGTTTCTGATGAACTATTTTCTTTTCTTCTTAAAAGCTGACTCATGAGAAAGTACTATTTTCTTCAATAGCATAAAGATTGAAATTATTTTTTAAATAAACACTGACAGTAGCATTTTTTCTTTTTTTCAAATGATATACAATTAACCCTATAAAGCCAATTGCATCATATTTGATACATACTTTTATAATAGCTTTTTCTACTCAATATGATCAACAAATTACAAAAAAAAGAAACATCTGAACACAATCAGATAAATGATAAAAATGTCCTCAAATGGATTATCAGTTGCCAAAAACACCTAATGTATCAAATGAGATTCAAAAAATCTATATGTTGAATTTTATGGACATTTTGATTTTTATGGATTTAAGCAGAAAGTGAAACAAACATTTCAGCTCCAAAAAAGTAGAATTTTCTGGCTATAATCTATGGTCTTGGGCCTTAAAGGGTTAAAAGTATAACATATGTCTGAACATCTATGAGCAAACAGCATCTTATAAAAAATACACCCCTCATTATTATACTGACTTTTTTGTCAAAATGTTATCAGTGGTTTAATTTGTCTTATCTGTAATTTTTTGTTTTTTTTTCGTTTTTGTTATTCTCATCACATAAAATCACAATCAAATCACAATCTTGTCTAGAAAGACATTTGAAACGTACTTGTGCTTCAGCTCAGGGCTTGTGAACACATTTCTCTGGACTTTTGCCTAAAATAATGATGAATCAGGACTTTTGTTCTGGGACATGTCTGACGGGCTGATCAAAGAGAGAAACCCTCCTTTGAGCGTTATTTTCTTCAGTATCAGACGCTGTGCATCTGTGCATGTATAAGTCTGCATGTGGAAGCTTTTCCGTCTGAAAATCATTTTATCTTCTGGGCGATAATAGCCCCCAGGGGAAATCTGCCTAGGTGGTCCTAACCTCTGTCTTCAGAGCCTACAGTGTGCGAGGCTGTAGCAGTGGGAGGCTTGAACCCTCGTGGCAGGCCTTTGTTCATGTCTGCGTGCTCTCCCGTCGCTCCCTCTGCGTCTCCTCCCTCCCCCTCTTTTTTCACCGGGCTTTCAGCTGAACTCTGAGGAGTAATTAATAACCATGACCCCGCATTTACATGTAGCCTGCATTCAGTCGATGGAAATGGAATCATGAGGGAGTGAAGTCATAAGACATGGGTGTTTGAGGGCTGATGGTGTGAATCCATTGATTCATCCGTCTCAATTTGATCCCTGAACATCTGTCACCAGAAACACTGAAGACACAAGCTGCGTTCTTTCACAGACTGCGCATTTCTATCTGAATAACCAGAATTATAACAAAACGAGAAAGCAGCTGATCTGAGGACATACAAATCAGGATATTTCATCAGAGTAAGACACAGATATTAAAGTTTAAATCTCCTGCAAGGAAATTTACCAGGTAAAAAAGCAGAGTAACAATAGTACTGATGTCCTTTAGTTACATTACAGCAAGGGAAGCCTAATGATGATGAGTTCTCTGTAGTATTATCTGAATGCGTGAAACTCCTGATTTGGTATTGGTGGAGGAAAATGTCTGATGAATGATACCAGGATATGTGTGAATAATCTAATGCTGTGTTGAATTAATACTTTGTAGGACCTTTTTTCAAGACTCAGTACATACACTACAGGATACCACTGGATTCTTCAAATTTGAGGATTGTTGATATGTGTATATTTCTTTTTTTTTAAGATAAACATCTGAGAGAATACTGCCATCCACATTATTTTTATGTATCCTAAAGACCATGCTGTGGCGCCATCGCATTGTGTCATTTATGATGTAGAGCATAATGAAAAGTTCAGAGAAGTGTGTCACAGCAGAGCGCAGTAGACAAAAGTTTGGTGAAACTCCACTGGAAAACATGACAGTTCTTTTGGTATGATATATTTTATAGTCAATGCAGCAGAATGACATAATGAAGCACTTCCTTCAGCTCACTGTGAATACATGGAAAAGCACCATGTTCAGTGAGTTCAACGTCCCACTCGCAAAAACTTGCACATCCTCAACAATCTGTGTTATCAGCGGAGCCAGTGTCTTGTCATGCACAGGTAAAAGCTCAGCTGAGCTCACGTTCACATTTCTGTTAAGATGAACGAATCATGTGAACAAATGTTTCAAACACATTCTGTAGCTTAGGGGTGGGTGATATGGCAAAAATATCATATCACTATTTTTTAAAAATAAAATCACGATCATGATTTTATCACGATTCTTTTATACTTTCATTTTTCTAGACTAATTTGCATGTTTGACCATTATTTCCCTATGTTTAACAAATAAAACATGTAAAACCCTAAAAGAAAAAATAGGACACTTAAAGCCAAAGAAACTTTCCCAACAGGTTTTAATTTAAATAGTGCAGTTTTTAAAAAAATGTAAATATAAAAGGTAATGAACAACAATGTCAACATTATCTCTTAAAGTGCAACAATTCAAAACAAATGGTGTCTAACTGCAATGTCTATAACCTGAGTGAATTATACAGCTGCTTTAGAACAGATTTTTGTTCAGACATCTTCAAGCTTTTATCTCCTTTTCTCTTTCTACCATGGCTTCACGCTACATAACCAAACAGGAGATCCCACCATGCACTGCGCTTAATGTGCTACGATTGGCTAGTCGGGTGTGCGCCAAAGTCTCTGTGCCACCACAGACGATCTGACGATCTTTCTGCTTTATGACGATATTAATCCTTAACGATTTAATATCGTCATATCGCACACCCCTACTGTAGCTATGGGTCTGGAGTGCTCCCCATTCAACCCTGTTTCCTGTAAAGACCCTGCAGAGCTCATTGTATTGAGAAGTGAATGAAGAGGGGAGAGAAAGGACTGAACACTGAGTTATCAGACTGTTTGTGAAAGAGTTCAAATCTTTATGAAACTGACAGCAGCCTTTAGGTGTATTATATATGAATATCTATAGTTACATCAATACGTTTAAACTAGGTTTCACATTATTAATTCATTGTCATGTTTAATGTGAAGTAGCTAACAGAACAATTAAAAACAATTTTAATGATAAATACCAGTTTTCAATTTGTTCTTGTAATCACATGTAATTATTTAATTGAACAAGTATTGTGAATAAGTATTTGTTGCAGTCTTTCCTCAATGAAGAGTATTATTTCTATGTAAGTAAGAAGGACAATATTAAAATCTGTGTCGCTGTTGATAGTTTGTCATTCTCATTGACACTCTCATTAGCTGGTAGAGTTTATTCTTTAAGTTTTCATTATAATTTACTCCTAACATAATCTGGATTCTGAATTAGGAGCTGTTAAGTCCTGGCAGACAAAAGTAGAACCAAAGTTGGAACCTGTACTAATAAACTGTAAAGGCTATCCAGCCCTACATGTATGTCATACAACCTACACCTCAAAAATATGGAATAATCCCTTTAATCACAAATGTAAAGCTAACAAAGCTGTGGCTAATGCATGATACTATCATGTGAACTGGAACATTGAACACAGTCAGTGCTGTTGATGGGGTACACATAAGGCCTCATTATTTTGTACACTTTAACATTTTTTACAACAAGCGTTACCTCCGGCATTTTGTTATCTTCATAGTTAATTCAAACAAGTGTATAAAACTACAGTGCACAGGCACATTGTGTCGATTTCTGTGTTGATTTTTTGACCTGGAGGCACTTTAAATGTATATTTTAAGTATAAGTAAATGTATATTTTGGAAATAAATTAACAGTGAGTAGTTTTTTTCATTTTAAATGGGGCGGGGGGGGCATTTAATCAAATTGTGAATCAAGTTTTTTTGAAAAATCTAAGATTTTTTTTTTTAAGTGTGTGTAGGGGGGGGGACTTGCCCAGCTCTCGGCACACATTAACAGCCAATCCTGTTTGGTGGCACAAATCAGAGGAATTTCCAATACAGGGTGCTTCCAGGACAGCAGTGGGGCTGGTGGGATGCATTTGCTATTTTGTATTAACTTTAATTTTAGTCTTACTGAATATTTTCCTGTAAAGGCCCTGAAGACTGGCAGAACGTATAGATTGTGTGAATGCTGTCTTTGAAATCCACAACCGTGCCACTTTTTGTTCCCTCAGAGGACTTTAGAGAAAAAACAGTCTGACCTGGAAAAGTACAGGGCACACCAAGGCTCCTCCGAGTGTTTCTGATGGTCTCGCACAGACTGTTGAGGTAAACAGGCTTTTTCTGAGGCCTGACGGCTAGAAAAACAGTGAGACAGAAGAGAGCTAGGACAGCGAGGGAGAAAACTTTGGAAAATAAACAGAGTGAGATTATGGCTTTGGCAGTGATGCACCACAGTGCAGCGGCAACCTTGGCACTATTTATTTAGAAACCTGCCTCATGCCTTCCTGCAGACCGCAATGTATGGTACCCCAGCCGCACATTAGCCTTTTGCAGTGATTTGATGTCTGTCTGGTGGGTTCACACTGCTTTCCTCAAATACAGTCAAACCATCCCTCCTTCTTGTGCTATCGGCTGCTAATTGGAGCGTACAGAGCACCCTTAATTATCCAGTTAGCAGCTTTGCTGAAAGAAAGCCCACTCCTGGCATGCAGTCTAGTAAAGATGCCAGCAACCACACACAGTCACTGCAACTCAAAAACCTCCAGCTACACCGATAGAAAGTATCTGTACGTAGGCTTCATGTAGGACAGTTTGTAGCCTAATTTTAAAGGTGAACTTTCTGCTGAGAGAGGAAAGGTGGGATTCTAGCCAAGTTTAGGGGATTTCTGCTCGGGTTTTTATTTTTTTAAGTATGCAACACATTTTTCTCCACAGATTTATACAACACATTCGGTAAAGTGCCTTGTGTTGTCCAGACCAAATCAATAATACATTCATTTGAAAGATCAGCTGTACTTTTTTATTCAGAAGTAAGCAATGGTTGAAGAAGCATTTGGCTTTCTTTTCTTGGTAAATGTAAGGTTTAAAGGTGCAGTGTGTAGAATTTGGCATTTTATAAATCCACCGAATTTCGCCAGAAACAGAAACGGTGAATATAGGATATATATGTTTCTATTTGTAGCCGGTCAAAATAGGACTACAGTTATCCCCATAAAAGGTTTGTTTTATTTTTATTTAGTCTGAAAAAGCTTTCAAAAATTTTACACTACCACGGGCCACTTTCATGTAGGCCGACATAATGATCCACCGTGTTGTCTACGGGTGTTTTTTAGGGACAAAAAGAACGAAACGCGAATCTGTCCGCTGGTTCTGAAATCTGCCTGGAATGCAGGCGAAGAAGAGGAGAGGATGCTGGTGGATGCATAGACAGTTGTTACTCTGTACTAGGGATTTAAATTGTGTGTATAAACACAAACGCAACATAAATTGTGTGCCGTGTTCACAATCCCTTTTTCCCTTTTGGTCTTCACAGTGTTCCGTTGCTCAGCGACATGACGTTTTGGTTACGATTAGGCTCATTCTAGAATCTCAACGCTAGATGTTGCTTAAATGCCAAATTCTACACACTGCACCAACAACTCACTAACACTGAAACCAGGGTCAGATTACACGATTTATGCACGATAACGGCGCCATGACTGGACAGTCGTAGGCTTTTGGGACCTGTTGGCTACAAAAATCGGTTATTCTGTCTGATGTAGTGTGTTATAATAACTGACAACAACAGCCCAGTCTGGGATGCTACACGACAACATGACAGAGAGTCGAGCAAGTTGGATTTTTTCCTGCCTTTCTACGATCTGTTCCCTCACATTAAAGACACTGACCTTATGAGTGCACTGGGAGCTAGTTTGCACTAGGAGACAGTAGAGAGGCTTGCAAAGCTTAAAAAAAAAAAAGCATCCCTGCCTGTATGATGTGCTGAAGAGGAGCAACTACAGACTGTTAAAGAGAAGTGTTGTATAAAAACTGCAGATTCAACATGGTGAGAGACTGCTTACATCAACGTTTGTAGATACAAACAACAGGAAGTGCTGTAAATACAGTGTGTTTGTTTGCCTTTTCGGTGTTACCCCTCCTTCCAACGTCATCACATCAGTCTGTCACACTCGTCTGTTGAGTCACAGTGCGAATTAATGCCTTTATGGTCGCCTAGTCTGACACACCGGCCATCGTTAGAGATGAAATAAATCGTGTAGTCTGACCTTGACTTAAGAGGAACTCATTCTCAATCTCACTTGTGTGAAATTACAGTCTAAGAAGTGTTTCTGATGAAATGATCCGTAAACATACTGTGATGAGTATCTGACTCTTTGCAGAAACAGGTAATTGATGAGAAATTCAACTTTTTCTACTCTGTATTTATCTCTGCATGCTGCCACCAGGTAGGATTTTCATACCTCAGCGACAGCCAGAGCCAGAGGCATTACGGTTTGGGATATATCTATATAAGTACGTCTGTCCATCCATCTGGGCTGTGCTGCGAATGAAATATCATGAGAAGCTTAGAAGGATTTTCTTCAATATGTGTACAGGCATTCACTCTGACTCGCAGGTGAACTGATCAAATCTTGGAGGTCAACGGTCATGAGTTGTAATCTGGTGTAATGTTTATTATTTCCTCGGGTTTGCTTTTCTCTCTCTCCTGATTTTAATAAACAGTTAATTTATTTTATGTATTCATTTGGTAAGGGAGAGTACGGTGGCCGACAAGGGCATACGCGCTGCAAACAAAAAAACGCGACATAAACAGCCAAAACGCAATACAAACGATCAAAACGCTGCAAACACAGGAACGATGCAAACTCAAAAACACACAAACACATAAAACAAATGCAACAGAGAAATGCTGCACCAAAAAAACATGATGCATTCACAGGAACGCTGCAATAGCAAAAGCATACAAACCGACAAAACAAATGCAAAAGGGAAATGCTGCATACAAACCCCAAAACAACTGCAAGAGGGAGACGCTGCAAATTCACGGAAGGTCGGCAGGCCACTAGGGTGAGCTGATCATAGATATTATATACGTAGATGCCTCATTGACTGGCGCTTCCTATTGGAGCCACTGGCCGCCATCTTGGACGGGTCTCACACACAGCCCCAGTGAGTTAATTATACCGAGAAAGGTGTATTATGCCCAACTATTATGAGCATACCTCAGCGAATTTTATAACCAGATTTTCACACGGATAAGTTTGTTACAAACGGAAGAGATGCACTTATAATACATGACGTTGTCACACATTAAAATACATTCTTTCAAATTAAAATGTTTTTTTTATGCTGGGATTCACAATGCCGACATCACACATTTTGTAATATAATGATGATAATAATAATTGTAATAATTAGTATTATTATTGTTATTATTTTAATCATAGTAAAATTAATAATAACAATAGCAACATCAGCCACAATAATAATAAAAATAAATGAAACTACAGTATGGATGTTTACGAAAAAACAAAGATTTAAAATAGATAAGTAGATCACCAGTAATATCAATAGTTTGTTATAAAAGGGAGAATAGTCATTTAACACTAGCAGCTGCAGTGTAATGATAGTCATTGTAAAGGTAATACATCAATATATCATAGTAAATAAAATAAAATAGAAAGCATCAAAGAGAAATAAAATAAACAAAGGGTGGAGTATTAACAAGCAGAGGAGGAACGACATCATTAGCAGCAGGTGATATGATGGTAGGGGCAGGGAGGGGAACTTGTCACTATGGTTGTGTGGAGAGAAACTTTAAAGGGCGCAATAAATAAAATGTAGTAAAATATGGATAGAATGATGTAAAGGAATGAAGAATAGATAAATGAAAAGGACAAAAAGTGAGTATGTAGATGATGAAATAATGAAAATAATTTCAATAAGAAGAGGATCAAGAAACTAAATGAGTAAGTCTGATGAATAAGTAATAATGGTAATATAGTATTGGTAATAGTAGTAACAACAACAGTAATGTTTTTTTTTTCATATTTTTGTTTTTGTGTGCTGTGAGAATATTCAATGCAACTATTCCAGGCACAGGCACATGTACGTGCGCTCGCACACACAAACCAGACATCTTATTAAATCATGTTGACATGTGTAAAATATGTTTTTACTCAGCTGTGTTGAAATAAAACTAAATAAAGTCATCTGCTTTCAATATTGCGCCATTTACTGTCACTTTAGGCTGCACAAAATACGAGCATAAATGCGTTCACTCCACTTGTTTCTGGTGCCAGACCGGAGTGAAGAGACCTCTCCAATATGGCGGCGACGCTGGAATACGCTCCAGACCGTAATGAAGCGTCTAGGTATATAATATCTATGATCAGCTCACCCTAGTGGCCTGCCGACCTTCCGTGAATTTGCAGCGTCTCTCTCTTGCAGTTGTTTTGGGGTTTGTATGCAGCATTTCCCTTTTGCATTTGTTTTGTCGGTTTGTATGTTTTTGCTATTGCAGCGTTTCTGTGAATGCATCGTGTTTTTTTGGTGCAGCATTTCTCTGTTGCATTTGTTTTATGTGTTTGTGTGTTTTTGAGTTTGCATCGTTCCTGTGTTTGCAGCATTTTGATCGTTTGTATTGCGTTTTGGCCATTTATGTCGCGTTTTTTTGTTTGCAGCGCGTATGCCCTTGTCGGCCACCGTAGGAGAGCATACATTTACATGTATCACTAAAAGAGGCTGTTTGGTGGCGTAGCTTGGTAGGTTGCTGGTTCAGCACCCCAGTTAAGCAGGGCACCTCTGTGTGGAGTTTGCATCTCCCTGTGCATTCAAGATTTTTTTCCAGGTATTCAAGTGTCTTCCCAAAGCCCAGAAACAAAATGATAGAATGACCTGATGGCTCTAAATTGACCTTAGGTGAGAGTGTGGGGGTGAATGATTGTCGGTCTCTCTCTAGCAAAATTCACAGTGCCTTTAAGCAAAAACACCGCAGTGAGGCTCCGTTATATGAACACCTCCAGACATTCACATTAAATCTGTGAGGCCATAGTATCTGAGCAGATTCACCCTGCAACACAGCTTAGATGCATGTGACACGGCACACATGAAGACAGAGACGCTCAATCGCAGCGCTCCTGACTCCCGCTGCGTCCTTGTGAGTCCCCCTCCAGAATTACGCCTCTGTTACCACCTCTGGAGACGGAGCAAAGAGAGGGTCAGCTCTTCTGTCTCCAGGATGTTCACTGTGGAGGCGAAACATCACGAGGGAGGTAAATATTACACCCTGAAACAGCAGTGCGAATTAGGCTTATGTCGGCCCTGTGTCAAGCTAATTATAGGTCCAAGGTGTACCCCACTATTTGTCCATGTCAGCCTCTGGTGACCTAGTTCAGATAACTGATTGTCGATTAAAAATGGTTGCACTAGATTAGGTAAGCCATTTTCTATCCATATTTCACACATAAAGGTGGCACAAGACATACCATAAAGACCAATTAATGAAAAAAAAGCTACGAACAGCAAGCATCTACTTTGCAAGGCTTCTTGTTCTGAAATGGACGTCTAAAGCTATAGGAACTGAATTGTTAATAAACATGTTAAACTAGCACTTGCTGTTTTGTCATGCAAATTTTACTGTTTAGCCATCTTTGTTTTGCATTCTATCAATTAAGTGTAGACCGTGTGTTATAATTAATGACACATGGTCTGCAAATACAGCACAATAATCAAGAAATGCCATACATAATGGATATAACCTATTCAATAAAAACACAGATGAAATTCATAAAAGTGATACAACCAAAATATATTTAGACACATCTGTTTCAGAGGTGGAGGTGTTGCACTATAGATAAATGAAGGACCCTTGGAACATGCTACATAGTCTAGACTAAAATGTGGTATACATAATGGCAACATTATGACACATCAGAGCGTCTGACTTCAATGACCACATCATCAAGAGCAAGATAGAAGCAGCATTTTAAAGAGACCAACAAACAAGAGACACGAGGTGAAAAGGACTAAAGCTTAATGGCTATGTTGAAGTGAGAGCAATACAAGTATTATAAGTTTGTCAAGATCAATAGCAGCATCACAATGTTAACAAAACCCGAAGGAGAGTAGAAAATTGAACAAAACCAACAACCTACACTAAACTCCCGAAATGAAGCAGAGACATAGAATTTGACACCAAAGATTTGTTTTGCTGAAACAAAAACCTGTCATCACATTTTTTTTCAATTCTTGGACTTTACCTCTTTTCAGTGGATACAGACCAATGAAATAACCAAAGACCGCTCATCTTTTAATCTTCACACTCCCATTGAAATGATTTTTTCCTAAATCAGAGGTTTGTTTTAATAACAGGTACTATCATATTTCTCCTTTCTTACATATAATAAGAATTTCATTTGTGTGTTTGCTTGTTTGAAAAACATGTGTGTAAAGGTCAGCAAGAGACAAAATATTTAAACAGTTTACTTTAATTTTAAGCAATAAAATTAGTGCTGTAGACGATAAAAAAATTAATCTAATTAATTACCGGATTTATAATTAATTAATCTAATTAATCGCATTTTAATCTCATATCTGCTTAAAGTATCCAAATAAAGAATTTGAATTCTAGGACATTATAAAATTGTAGTGCATGTCTAATCAAATGAATACACTAAGAAGTGAAGATTTGTAAATCCACATTTTTATTGGTGACAGAATAAAACCAAAGTCAGGGCATCTTGTCCAGAAAATTCTAAGCTCAATCAGGCAACTCAAATTACACTTTAAGTGTGTTTCATAAATCAAATTCAAAATAAGAAAAAGGTCGAGGACATCCAGCAAACCAATTAGGCCCGATGCATTATTAAAGAATGTAGTACAAATATAGATAAATTAATTCAAAAATAAAATAAGACTAAGTCTTAAATATGCCATTCCTGTTGTCACCTGGGCTTTGTTTGGTTTGACGAGAGACGCGTGTGTGAAGTGACGTGCCACTGCCATGTACGGGTCCTCCAGCTGGCCAATATTAAAATGTTTGTGTGCTATGATTAATCTTGCGATTAATTTTTATAACGCATTAATTTGCAGTGTAATTAATTAATCTAATTAATGCACTAAAGTGACAGCCCTAAATAAGATATTAGTCGTCTCCTGTTTATTAACCATTGCCTCTACTCACAAGGAGTATAAACAATACCAGATTAAAGGATAAAATTCTTACTTTTTTTTAAGTCAAAAATGTAAGAAATATAAACATGGGATAAAGTAACTGTGTGCACGGACTTTGCAGATGTGTTTCTTGCATGTATAGCATACAGACTTGTTTAAAGGGTCTTTTTTTTGGTGATTAATAATAAGTGATTTGTCTCATGCTGCCACCTACCTAAGGTACCTATGACCTAATGTAGATAAGGACAAGATTCAGACCCATGAACAACATTTTACAGGCCCGGCAGAGGATATTGTCGAGAGGAGGAACTGCTTCAACCTCTGACTGCACTGTCCAATAGCAATCACTGTTTTCAAGAGATGGTTTGAATTTTAAATATGAACCTTATAAATTTTGTTGCACGTGCACAAAACCCCTTAAGAATGATATAAAAAAGCGAGGGAAAACACAGAAAAACATTGGAGTTGAAGCAACAGTCTTAGACTATAACTTCGTATTTTGTCTTCAGATCAGTGTTACACAGACTTGGGCATGCTCACTGTATAAACTTTAGGCAAAGTCATCCGATTTTAAGTAGGGATGGGACCGATCCGATCCAGTATCGGTATCGGCATCCGATCCAGGCATAATTCACGGATCGGAATTTTACGATCCGTGTTCCACGCGGCGCCCGATCCAACACAACACACACGAAACATGTGACGCCACCCCTCATTTCAAGAAATCCATTCCACAGTTTGCAGCCAGCCAGTGTGTGCGGAGCATAGTGCCCCTGTGAGTGTGACGCCGTCTATTAGCCACCTGAGCTAACAGACGAGCGCTAACAACAACATATCTGCTGTGTGGAGTAATGCTGTCAATTCTCCTCAAAATCAAAGCCCAACAGTTTTCGGATATGCCCCCCGGAATAAGGTATAGAGACTCAATTATCCGCCCTTTCGGTAAACACCCTGCCGAAAAGAACACCGTCACACGGGGTTAAACTCTTGATGAAGCTCCGCTGCACTCGGCTGTATAACTTGGATGAAAAGCCGATGGCTGAGCCCGCAAATAAGTGGAGGACAAGTGACTAAACTGTATTTCACAGAACACACAGTCTGGTCTTTGATTTTAAAGGACACATATCATGCTGATGCATGATTTAATACTTACATATAATACAATACATTTGAAAACAAGACCTTACACCCCCTTAATTTTCAAGAGATGTTGTATTTTTTCTGATATCCTAGAACGAGATTTGATGCCTCTGAAAATAGGTCATTGCAAGATGTCCGCGAGATTTCAAACGTCGTGACATCACGAGGTACCTTTCTTTTTACTGGAGTAATCTGATAAAACACTTCCTCCTCTGTGATGTCCGTTAGCCACAAAACCGTCACCGAGGAACACATCCACCAGCAGGGGTATATAGATCTCTAGCTCACATTCACTCATTACCAGCTCTGGCCTGTAGGGGGACTCAATACGCGGTCGCTGCATTGAGCCTGCCGGAAAATACAGTAGAAGAAGAAAGACAGGCTGGCTCTACCCCCGAGAGAACTGACCAATCAGAGCACAAAGGGCTGTGACGTTGCAAGGTAACTGTAGGTCATCCTCAGATCCGAGTGTTTCAACGAGGGCTTCATAATGGCCTAAAATGAGGATTTTGAGAACGCTATTGTTGGGCAATGAAGGAACTAAATGACTTGTACTGAGGGCAGAAATGTTTTACAGGCATCCTAGTCTGGCATAGTGAAAAGGAGAAACAAGCATGATATGTCCTCTTTAAGTTTCCCATCAACGGTGTAGAACAAAAAATACTTCCACACAGCTCTCCTCAGAACATACAGAGCTATTTAGTCCGCTCCGTTCGGAGCAGAAACTCTTCACTGAGATGAACAGAGCAGCGGATGTGTCTGAGGGTCAAGCTGCGCTCACAGCGCCCTGGCATGCTGCTACACTCAATATTTTACATTCAAATATTTATTTACTATTTGGTTACAGATATTTATCCCCATATTCGATCAGCTATTTGAGTATCACAGTTAAAAATTAATCAAACATCTGAATAGGCACCACGTGAAAGAACACCGTGAATATTTTTGTTTTACTATATTTTATTTGGGGGGGGGTAGAGATGTTTACAATTATTTCATATGTCACTTATGAAAGCTGCTGCACTATACTTAATTTGTGCGCTGTTGAGAAGCTGCAGCCCTTATGGTGTTATTATTTTTTTGGTAGTGTAGATAGTTTAGAACAACAGACACTGTCTTCTTGTTACACATTTTATGTCAAAAGTGGGACATTTGATAAAAGACCTGCTCCAAGAGCCATACTCTGCTGTTCATATCAAGCAGCCCTCGTCTCTATGAAGATTGATTATATCCTTAGTGTTTTGCACTTCATTCAATAAATGTTGCCATTCAATTTAAAGCCCTTACAGTTGTATGTTTTTTTGTTTATCTTCTGTGTAAATAACTGTTCTGTGGTTAATTACAGCCTCATAATCAAATTGTATACATAATTTAAACAATAATGATAATATTAATATTCCAGTAATAATAGCCCTGGTATCGGAATAGTATTGGTATCGGCCAATACCCAAATTCAGGTATCGGTATCGGATCGGAAGTGAAAAATCCTGGATCGGTGCATCCCTAATTTTAAGCTGAAAAGATGTCATTGAGGGGGTTTCTGCCCCTGTTGAAATGTTTGTGGGTCATTTTAACCTAAGATAACATGACAGTATCTGCATTAGAAGATGACAAAGACCAATAACAGTAATTAAAGAGAACCATTTATGTTGTTAAAGTTCCTATTGCTTATTATCAAACTTAATATCAAAAGACATTAGACCCTGCTTTAGAAATTAAGTTGGCAGAGACATCAACATCCTTGCCCAGGTCAAAGCCAGTGATGCTGCTGTTTGGATCTCCCGTCGCTTCTCTTAACAGAGCTTAAGAAGATTTTCCACCATCTGCTGAGTTTGTATTTTTAACATTCTTCAACATTCAGTCTTTGATCAAGGCTGACTGATGTCTAAATAAACAGTAAGTGTCTGGTTTTGATGCACAAGATCTTGGGAGTTGTTAGAGGCAAGAAGTGCTGCACAAGCTGTGGCAACCAAGCACACAGGCAAACACAAAAGTGCACACTGACGCCATCACACCACTTATCACACTGATCATTGTATCAGTAGCAGGTGGAATGAATATAACTTTTTATATTCTTTCACTGTTCTGCCAGATAGAGCCATCCTCTATTTACCTGTGTGTTGACTCGGAGCCCCAGCCTTGGCTTTGACAAAGTCCACAATAGCAGAAGCTGAATCTGTCTCCTTCACAATAGCGGAGCAAAAATCAATGTAATTCAGCAAAACAGTCTCCAACAAGTGTGAGGGTGAACGAGCTCTGCGTTCCAATCACATAAAGCACGACTCATGCAGGTATGTGTGACACTTAGAAGAAGTCACTACCTTGAGTTTTATTGTTTGATTGAAAAATATCCTGTCATTAAACCAGTGACTATTATTTCTGACATGAGATATATTGTGCATTAAGAAAATGTTGTGTTAAGGAAGTATTTTTTATATGTTTAATACATATTTTTAAGTATTATTTAAAAATCTAAAGCCTGTCCAACAATCTATGGAAATGTTCTACTAAGTATAATAATGGTTGAAGTGCAGTGAACTGAGGAAGTAACAATCTGCAATGTTGTAAAATAAAAACATATTTATGAGAGCACTGATCATCGACAGGCAGCTTTGGGGCCAAAGTGTTATTAAATTATGAAAATGAAAACAGGTGAGGGAGGTCTTCTTTTGATTTTAAAGATATCATTTTATCTTTAAATCCCGACAACTACAAATGTAAACCGCAAAAATAATCATCATTGATGATCAAGAATTACTTTATATCAAGATTTTTAAAATAGCTTTTTTTAAAACATGACAGCCCCTAATAGATGTAGCCTCAAATAACTCAACCGCCCCAGGTGGCTAGCAGTAGTACTGGTAGTAGGGACTGATCTCACTATATGTCTGTCTTAGCCTTACAAAGGCTAGGAAAGACAAACATTTGGTACAAAATATAAGCATAAAACGAATAATATATTAATTAGAAAACTAAATGCATGTTATTTATTCACATAATGATGTCAGATTGTAATTCAATGCTGCCTGAGGGATTGAAGGTCACGACATTTAATGTTGATTCAAGATTTATCCAGAATTACTGAATCTTTAATATGGTAGACTCTAAAAGATGAAATCCCTTTATTCCTTATAACGGTACACTGAGAAATGTTGTTCTTGAACTGTTGGACAATTTGCTCACACAATTGTTCACAAAATGTTTAACCGAGCCCTATCCTAGATAGTGTACTGCCTTTCAGGCATGCTCCTTCAGTACCCATCCATGTCTCTTACCTGTTTTAATTTAACCTGTTCAAACAAGTGTTTTTTGAACATTCCTCAAATTTCCCAGTCTTGTATTTCCCCTGTCACAGCTTTTTTTTGGATCATAATACAGGCTTCAAATTCAAATGAGTGAATATTAAGCAATGAAACATAGTTCATCAGTTTGATCATTCAAAGTCTTGCATTGTAGTGTTCTCTATTGAATATCATCGTAACGGATTAGTAAGTTGTTGTATTTTTTATTTACATTTATGTTTATGCCAAAACTTTGGGGTTTGTAGAAGATGACCCCTGCACTAAAGGATGGCTGCAGGGGCCCTAGAAGTCACATACCCACCCCATGTTAAAATGCCCATTTTTAAAATGCAAATATCCATGGTAACATCCTCTTCAAACAACAAAGAAAAGAAAAGACAGTCATAGTACACTTTTTCTGGCACAACCCGATATGGGATATTATTTTTAAATAACTCATCTAATGGGTTAGAGAAAGGGTTAAGAGTAATGCTTAGTAAGGGACACACAAGACAAACACTTAAAGCTGGGGTCTACGATCTGAAAACCAGTTTGGCTGTTGAGATCATGGATGTATTATAATGGATAGCGTGGCTCCGCCTTCTACCATGTAACGGATTTGAAGCCTAAATATCCCCCGTCAGGGCGCCGCCATTGTGCAGCCAGTAGAGAATTTGGGCCATAATCCGGACGCAGCTGTCGTAAACGGTCGCAACACTCCGCAGCATACGCCGTACACAATCATTGTGAAGCTGACGTAAACCGCGGTCAGTTTTAAACTTTAATAACTTATAAAAAAGAAACTTTTCAGAAAAAAGAGGACTTGGAAAACACGCAGCCCAATAATACTTTCATATCACCACAGCATACAGATGGGAGAAATATTTCTACGGGGTGTAATAATTTTTCGAAGTTTCACGTCGGCCCGTCCAGATGAATGGGGGAGACGGAGATTTGACCTATACTGCAGCCAGTCACCAAAGGGAAGCAGTTTTTGTGGAGGCTTCAATTTGAGCCCAGCGACATGGCGTCCATGTTTTTTACAGTCTATGGTGCTGCTAGCTGCTCACTGGTACATGAGGGAGGTAGTGGGGAGGAGGCAGGATGGTGCAGAGCAGGGGAGACAGGGGATTGGATGGACTCACTGGCCAATCCGAACAGCCGTTCCCAGCGGTTCGGATTGGTCAACTATTATGCCGCTTTGCAGCGGTTATACTGAATGGATTTTTTTCATTCTTTTTGGTCTTTATATTGCGTAGATCGGACCATAGGACCATAACGGCCTTATAAACGGTGTTATTAAGATGTACCAAGCTTCCAAATCGTAGACCATAGCTTTAAGTACTAGAAAGCATTCGGAGAGTGTAAATGTCTGCCAAGGTAGCACATCTATTGCTGTTAAATCTATAAGCAATTGTTCAATGATAAAGTTACAATGATAATATGATTCCTTTAACCCCGAAAACCCATACCTAGCACTTAGAATCAAGTTGAAATTGTTATTAGTTAGACAGTTATTGAGCAAAAACTATGGTTTGCTAATTACTTTTATCTGGATCACTACCAAAATCTAGTCACTGTTAAGTTGGGCCGTTGTCAACATCTCTTGAAATTGTCTAAATCTGTGCATTAATTTTTGAGTGATCTTGCCAACGAACAAACAGACAAACAGATTCAGACAAAAGCATAGCCTCCATCGAGGGAGGTAAATATGCACATGGTCGGCAGTATCTATGTTAAAACAGAGCAGTTAAGGCCACAACATAGCAGGCGGAGCTAGACAACCTCAAGGACAAACTTTAAAAACCCACAGTTCTCCACATCTTTTTTTTTTTTTAATGTATTTTTTGGGCATTTTGTGCCTTTATTGATAGGAGAGAGATAGTGGATAGGCTTGTGAAATGGGGAGAGAGAGTAGGGGAGGACACTCTGCAAACTGGTCACTGGCGGGATTCAAACCTGGACCGGCAGAAGCAAGTACATGGGGTGCCTGGTTGCTAACCACTCCGCCAAACCAGCACCCCAGTTCTCCACATCTTAATTGTGGAATTGACACTCAACATGCACAAACAGGACTGTCAAATGAAGTGGCAATAGATAGATTCTGTACTATTAACAAAGTAAAGGCTTAACATGCCAGAGTAATGGAAATTAGTCTGTTGAAATGGGTCAACAATTGCCTGTGGAACCTGGGGACTTTTATGTCCCAGATGTTAAAACTACTTTTATTATTAAATTAAAGGGATGATGGTATATTGATTTAAAATTATTAGTCAATACTTTACTGAGCGCACTTAAGATGACACTCTTTTCTATAGGTGCTGTAGATAAAGTCAACTGAAAGTCAGCAGCTAGCAGTCATTTTAACACTGGGATATTATCAACTGTGCACGGAGCAAACCATAATACCTCTGGCTGAAGTTTTGACCTCCTGACATAAGACATCTACACTTATCTGATGAAGATATTCATTTTCGTGTTTCATTTTGTTTATCTAGACACCACAATTAATATTGTCATGTTTGCACTTTTCCTTTCGCTTGACAGGTAGTTGTAAGCAGCCTGAGCTCTCTGGTGTGCACTGCATCCTCCACTAATCCACATCATATATGGAAATATAATTTAAAAAGCATCAACTGCTGACACAAGCCATGGATCAAACAGCAAGTACATCTCCCAAATACAACAGTGTTTTTAATAAGATGACTGCCGAGACTGGCATGACAACATCACATGACTTTAATTACCAACTGGGTGACATCCCCCAGACTTTGACCAATATTATCAACAAGCTATGTGCCAGAGTTTTCACACCTCACATATTATCTAAAGGCTTTTCTGCACAAATACAATTTATAATCAGGTAAATTTCACCAAAATAACAGCAAAACATTTTATCATGTCTAAAATAGGGTTGCAGTGTGTTTTTACCCAGTAAAAATGGGTTCTCTTGGAATCCAAAATTTAGAATATAGCTCTGTTAGTCTGAGGTTTTACTCAGAAACTGTACTTAGCTTATTCATGCCCAAGCTAAAGCTGACATAGTCACTCTCTACAAAATTGTTTCATGGCATTTTGATGAAAACGGTACAAGCCACTGCCAATGGTATGAGCTGTCACGATGCAAAAATTACCAATCCGCACTGTGCTGCAGATGGTGCAAGGGATAACCTGTCTACAAAGTGATGGTACAGTTGGCTGTTAAAACACAAGAAAGATCAGGGTTTACCTGAACTGACTGTACAGTACTAGAACGAAGCAAAGCTTAACTATAGGTTTTTTCACCACAGTGATGTGTGCAATTATCAGGCAGTAATTTCTTTTAAGCATTCAGTGTAACGCACACAAACAAAACATAAAAGGAAGCTTAGACAAGGTAATGATTTTTCAAATCTACAACCTGAAAAATTTGAGAAAGCCCCTGGAAATTTCAGATGTTTGTTGTTTAAAGATTTCAATGAAACAGCAGATGAACAGAAACAGAATCAGATTTTTCTATCAATGCTTCGCACAGTGTAACATTTTATATTTATAACAAATGGTAAATGGTAAAATACTGTACAAACAAAGAATAACAGTGTCATTACATACACTGGCAGCATGAGCTCTTCTTCTTTGGGTGTCAAGACTAAAAGACATTTCATGCACTAACAAAATAATTGTGCAAGAAAAAACACTGATTGTTTATTTCTACATTTGCCAAGACTGTCATCGTATATCAGATAAGATGTCTGCTAATCGATATAAAAAATCCACAGCATGTTGATGTTAATGGTTAACACATGTGGTTTTCTCTGCCTTTTCTTGCTCCTTCTACACATAAAATCTGTAAAATATGCAGGCAAACCCACCGTGTCAAGCAAACGACCGTAAAGAAACTGTAAAATATCTCTGGTCAAGCTTACAGTTGAAATTCAGGTCAGGCTCTTCTCTTCACTTGGTTTAAAAGTTCATTGCTTTAGCCCGAGTTTGTCGTCAGCAGCCGTTCGAAATGTCATCACCTGTTTCTGAAGGTATTATATTGTGACAGCACACCGGACGTTTCCATGAATTGTGTTTGTTGTGAAAAGGCTTCTGCGCTCACCGCCGCATGGACTTTGAATAACCTGCTCAAAATATTCCCTTCTATGTCAGGCATGTGAAAGGTGTATTCATGTGTTTCCTGGAGCCGTGATGGATAAAAACACAGACCAGGTGCACTTTCACACTCGGTGTCAGTCATTCTGCGAGGCACGAAAGCATAGAGGGAGGCATCTATAAAACAAACATGGCAGCAGCGGAGGAAGGGCAGAAGTGGCAGGATGGGAACTGCTGCCAGACACATTACAAGGAGCTCTAATGAGGGAGCCCACACTCTCACCCCCCCCCTTCCTTCCCTCCTCCTCTCCGCCGCCACCACGCAGGAACGCGAGGCGGGAATTAATTGTGAGGGCGATGATGGCGAGCGAGCTGAGGAGCAGGTCATTACTGCACGCCTCCTCCTGGAGCGCCGCGGGCAGAGCGTGGAACGCCACGCTACTTGCACAATTCCCATGATCCCACAGGAGGGGGGAACAGATAGCAGGAGGGGGGATAGGAGGGAAGAGAGAGAGGAATAAAGAGAGCGAGAGAGAGACAGAGGGAAAGGAGAAGATGATACTGGAAGAAGGATGCCTTCTCTTTGTTAGAAATAGACATTATAAGAAAATAAGAGAAAATGCTCTATATATTGCAAGCAAACATAAATTTGATGACCTTTTAAGTAAATTTAATTTTCAGTTTTGTCATTTGCTGTATGCCTTCATCAGTACACTAAATAATCAGTATTTCTTTGCAATGGCTGCCTAAAAAAGCAAGTTAATACACCATAAATGACACTTTACTTGCCCCTCGTGGTGATTATTAATCATCTTGCTCGCTTGATCATTACCGCATGTAACTTCCAATATGTCATTTGAAGGTAGATATTGTTCAGAAAAACAGAAAGGAAATTGCTCCATAATCACAAGTAAAGAGCAAAGAGGAAAAAAAACCTAACACCTCACAGTGGAAGGAGAAAAACAGCCTCACATGGAGGTAATGATCAGAAATTTCAGGTGCCTCTCTCGTCTAATCTGCACACGCTGTAATAACTGACTCTTTGTCATTTCTCTTTGTGTGGTTTGTCGCCCTTATGAAACCTGTGACATCAGCCTGAACGCATTGGACACATTGCCCTCTAGTGGATATTTAATGTATAGTATGTAGGTAATGTATATGTCACATTGCCATTTACAGGGGGACTTTTTATATTATCAGCTCAGTGTCACATCGTAGTTAGCTTCAGCAGAAGGTGTTAGATAAGCAAGATTTGTATTTAAGCATTTATTGTGTGTGCTGTGGTTTGAAAGAATCATTGCAGCACTTATCCTCACAGAAGCACACTAACAGCAGTAATAAAATCACCATATGTCCCATCATTAGTCCCATGTGAATGTGAGTTACATTTCTTTGATGTAAATATAAAAGCATGAATAAGGACTCTGTACATTGTAAAGAGTGCAGCGTTGTCTTCACTTTAAGTAATACTGGGCTGGTTGTATGAATTACTTTGGATTTTGACCACACCTGTGAGCTTTTAGAGCCAACTTAAAGTACATTTTTCAAGAAACAACACTAATTTGTCACTCCAGCTGGTACCACATTTTCAAGTTTTTCTGATGGTTCTGTGATTGGCCCACTAACCCACCAATCAGAGTGCTCCCATAGTCATCATAATTATTGCTGGGATATTTCTAGTAAGATAAACTTTCAGCCAGACTTTTATATGCCCTTTGGTGTATTTTACATGTCTCCTCTAGATAACAAAGTACTTCTATACATAAGACAAAAGGTCCTCCCTCTCCCCCTCCTTATAATGCCAGAAGCTGCATCGCCCATCCATGAAAAACGAATCCAATCTGTGTTCATTTTGGACAGCAATCTGCCATCTTTTTATGTACTTTACAGGGGGAGATCAACTTCTCATGGTACAAAAAATGATGAGTCTGGGGGAGAATGGTCAGGCACTTCCCCAAAGGGATAGCTCGGAATTTTAAGCATGAGGTTCATGTCAACAGTAAGTATTATATGAGTAAATAAAAACAACAAAAACAAAAAAACAATGTTGTGGTGACAGTTTACTGTTTGAATACTTTTTTCTAATAAGCCACGGTGATTTAGTTCAACCAACTCCAGGTGGATGGTCTCATATGCGTAGGGCCGAAGTTGCACCAAAACACAGATGCTTGTTAGCATGAAATATTTAGACTTTTTTACAACAATGAACAATCACGCCAGCACTGTTTCGTTTGTTTGCACCTAAATCTCAGTACATTTCACAAGCTTTTGGCCCCATCAGCAGCCATGTAAAGACTTACTTCTCTCCTCACAGAGGCAGAGCTGACAAAATCACAGTAGCCTATGTCCTACCACTTAAATTAACCTCATACTACACTAAAATACTGAACTGTCTATTTAATGTTGGTACTATAAGCCAATAAAAATGGCTAAAACATAAAATAATCCATGCAGCTGGTTGACTAGTTTCTTTAAGTTGAGCCGACTTGGCACTTTTAACTTGTGAATACAGATAGGAGTCCTCTCTATTAATATTCCTCGTAAAATTCATGGATTGACAAGCGATGGGAATAAAGTGGCACCGATTAGCTTGAGCCTTTTAAACTTCCAAGGATAGTACATTTTTAAAATCGACTGGAATACATCCAGTCCACGCAACTGGTGTTTTTAGCTGCTGCAAATTAAATTCTCTTCCAAGACACGGCAAATTCATTATGACTTGGTAATTAAAAACAAAAACAGAGATACAAGCAAACACTAACAGACTTCTCCTTCATATACAGCCTCCCCCTCCCTCATGAGCGATGGGCTTTTTGCGTTATCTTAACTTTAACGAGAGAGCAGAGACACACCTCTTTGATGATGTATTTAACGACCACGTTCAGTGCTTTTCCCTTTTCAACACTTTCATGACTGGAAACCCTAATGAGACCAGTGCTGTTGCCTTGGGGACGGCCAAGCCCATCGCATTAGCACATGAAATCATTTAGGCCATGTCTCGCCGAATAAAAATATCATTATGGTGGAGCTCTCTGTAAAAGAGAGCTGATAGCCTGCTGCTGCCAAGAGTGTGCCTTTTTTTCAGTTTTCCAAGAGGTGGGCAGGAACACACTGACACTGGACCTGCCTTAAATGCACTCATGCTTGCTTTTTTGGTGTATATATACAAAATATAAGAACAAACTTAAGCATAGTCTAACATAGCCCAAGGATTAAGGCATAGGTGATATGAACAAAAAGGAAATGTCAATAATTAACAGCTAATCTGTTTTATGTCACATTTTTCTGTGACAAACTTTTAAGTATATATACATGATGGCAATCTTTCTACTCACTTATACATCTATATCTTTTTTAAAATCAATATCAACATAAACTATAAAAGTATAAATAATATTGCCTTACCCATTCCAAATGTATCAGAATATCTTTAAAATGCATTTGTGCATAACACAAAGGCAAGGATTTGTGGAAACATGGGTTGATTTTGATATATGTATGTATATATGTATATATATATATATACACATATATATATATATATATACATATATATATATATAAATATATATATACATATATATATAAATATATATATATATTTATATATATATATATTTACACACACACATATATATATGTATTAAATATGTATATATATGTGTATATGTGTATATATATATATATATATATATATATTAATGTATATATATATGCCATTTTCTTTTACATTTTTCAAATCAAACTAATATTCTGTCTTGTTAAGATCTTTGAAGAGCTTACAATTTGCCTTTAATCGTTGAATCTTGGTGTGTGGAACCAGCCTGCTCTGATGGGTAGATTAGTCAAGTCTGTGGTAAATGTTTAGTGCTGCTCAATGCCATATTGTCAACAGTTTTGCATTACTCCAGTTGTCTATGCTCTGCACTGGGCTGAGGGTCATGCAGATGCAGGCCAGGGGAACAAGCCATTTTAGGCAGCGACTGGTGCACTAAATACAGGAAGGGAGAAGTCCTAATGCTAAAAAGTGCATGTCTCCCAGTGCTCTATCAATACGAGAGATGCAAAACACACTACGAGACATATGATCACTGCAAAAGCCTGATATGGCTTTTTGATGCACTATTTTTTTTTCTTATTTAGAACTTTAAGTCATTTTTGAATTGAAAGTCTTAGCCCCCTCTACTTTTACCATCACACTGGAGCACCTTTCTCACAGCTTCAGCTTGGATTAGTTCCTTCATGGGCATCACTGCTCAAATAAACCCATAACTGTGTAACTTCACGGTGCTACTTTAATGTCATTGACCATTTGTGACTATGTTAAATGTTTTAATATGATCACACCATGATTTTGACCAAAAAAAAAAAAAACAGACAGGCCATTAGAGACACGCAAGAAAACTTTTAACTTTAGTCAGATTATTATGCTCATAAATCGTCAGACCAATAACACACAATGTCTGTCCATCCACCCTTCCAGTGAAGGAGTTCAACCATCCACAATATTGCAGCTGTTGTTTGAGTCACCATGGTGAAGAGTGGGTAGAGCAAAAAGACGTAATATGCTTATTTTTCAGTAAAACTTCATAAGCTTTGGGTAATGACAGTAAAAATTAACATGACAGAGACACTACAGGAGGTTTAAATATGCTGCCTCTGGATGGGTGGCTGTGCTCTGTTTTAGAGTTTGGGCCCATATCACGTTTTTAAATTTCCCCACCAAAAGGCCTGAAGCATCAGAACCAATCCCTCTCCCCATTGTTGTGAGGCCCATACCTTCCAAAACCCCCTCAACCCAAATGGACCCAACATTGTGATGTCCTATTAACGTTTCATAGGCATTTTGAGCTAAAGCCCAGTGCAGAGCGCAGACCGTGGAATAAATGCAGACTTGGTTACAATACAGTGCAGAACAGTGCTGAGCTGACCAGTTACCACAGAGATGACTTACAGGCCAATAAGACAGACTTGGCCCATGTTGGAAAGGGAGGCTTAAATCGCCCTATCATTAGAAATGCCATACTACCTCTTGGTACTCAAATTTAAATTATTCTTACATGACAAAGTAACTTCAAAAAGTCCTATCAGCTCAGAGAGGGCCTCCAAGGGCCCACTTTCACCAAAAGCAATTACACTTTTCTTTTTAAAAATCTTCTAATTCCTGTTTTTGATCAACCTGAACTATTCGTTTGACATGTTTCTATGGCTCAGTCACATGAAACAAAGTGACCCAGGACATGATCGATGGTGTTCCCATCTGAAATCCCTCTCTGCTCGACCTGACTGTGAGGGAGGTTTAGCTCAGCCGCACCATGCTTTTATCACGACAACATCAGAGAACTACAAAGCATCACGGATCTACAAACATCAGCTCTTGATGATCTATGAGTCATCCTGAACCTGCAGGACTGCGGCTGAGGGTCAAAAGTCAGAGAACATCACACTGTTCCAGTCGTCACCCCTGCTTGTTGCTTTCCTAACATCTGTAGACCTGACAACTTTATCTGCTTAAGAAATAAACAGATTTTTGGCCAACTAAGTAAATTAATCTCTGAATTTTACATTTGGTAGAAGAATGATTCAAAGCGAGGAGTGGATGGATTTAACGAAGACGATGGGATCAATCAGAGGTCAAATGAAATACTGATAAATGCTGCAAACACAAACCTTCTGAGAAAGTTTAGGGCATTGACCTTGGAGCTCTTAAGCAGGAGGTTATAAAACAACCAAGAGAATTTCAAATGAAAATCTTTTTTTTTTTTATCTTAATCCATTTGTTGGATGTAGATGTATGTAGATTTGGACTAGATCCTCGTGTCCTGAAACAGAAAAAATGAGCAGAGATGTGTGAAATGCCTTTATTATCTCACAGGTTTTGTTTGTTACAGTTTGTTTATTTTGGGCAGGGACAGAAATCCTAATATCAGTCCTGCTTGACCATCTGCTTCTTTATTGGTTCTGGTATCAGTTAGTAGGCTTATATAGCTTTTCTGTGTCAACTAGGGCTGAACGATATAGACAAAATTTTATATCTTGATACTCATGCCAGATATCTCAGTATCGATACAATATGACTATGGGTTCGGTGAAAACCAAGCGGTGCATTCAAGGGCAATCGTAAAAATAAAATTTGTTGTGGCTTTCAGAGCTGTACATGCAGGGTGAGCGCGGGGAAAATCTATATAGTTTATATTGTTGCTTTCTCAATATTGAAATATTGAATGTTCATATCTCAATATAGTTACGATAATGATCTATCTTTCAGCCCTAGTGTCAACAATGTCAGATGTGTGGCACTTCTAATATTTAACGCCATCCTGCCACAGGTACAGGGTGGTGCAGCAGGTGGTGCTGGCGACTCACAGAAAGATTGTTGACTCAACTCCCAAAGTTCACCAGACCATAGTAAGTGGAGATTTTATGTTCTCCACGTAGGTTCTCCAAAACATGCTCATTAGTTTAACTTTTGACACAAACTTGCCTTCAGTGTGTCTCTCGACGTCAGCCCTGTGAATGACTGCCAGCCAATCCATGGTTTGTCTCACACCTCTCACAAAGGATCATTTTCTGCATCCTCAGGTCAGGAACATGCCAGCTTTGTGCCTGACACCCTTCATTTTAAGACTAACACACCTGGGAACCAACAGGAATGCACTGTTATAACTTTTCAAACACCGTGATAGGCGGACATAAAAATGATCGTTGCATCAGGCAGAGGTTCGGGAAGAAACAAGTGCTTTCAAACTGCTTTATGCCAGTCATCAGTTAGAGTGTAGTATAATCTTGGGATGCAATTAGGGCTGTAACGGTAACTGGTAAAATGGTAAACCGCGATAAAATTTCCCACAGTAATTATTACCATGTCCTTTTAAAATTACCGTTATATCGTGTTTGATTACCACACTGTTTCAACAACTCACACTGATGCTCTACTTTACCTGGCAAAGCCTGAACTATGTGTGTCTGCTCCTCGGTGAAGCAGCCGTCTCTCACAGACAGAGGAGCAGTTTGCATTGTTTGGCCTCTGAAAGTCCAGCACCTGGAGCCTCACTTAGACTCTTACAAGTTTTCACACCCCCCAACTAAAATGTGGGAGTGTTTGTGAAACGGGTTAAAAAATGTTTCTGGCCATCTCAAAACTTTGAACATGTTCATGTACAATTGTTTATAAAGAGAAACCTTTTTAAAGCTCAAATCTGTTTTTTTTTTCTTCTTGTAATTATACACAGTTTAAGCATTTATAACATAATAATGACAAATACTTGCCAGAATTGTTTTTTCTAATGAAAAACATTTTTAAAAAATTTAGTTATAGGGCATTTCCTGACAGTTATTAACAAAAAAGACAAAAGAACTGTTAAAATTAGAATGTTAAAGGGGTTAAATGATTTTAAGACTGTGTAAAAGTACTTTTAGGACATTTTGAGCACACTGCAACAATATTATGATAATAATGATAACCGTGATAATTTTGGTCACAATAACCGTGGTATGAAATTTGCATACCGTTACATCCCTAGATGCAATACAATTGAATTTAATGTTGTTCAACTAAAATGAAGTAAGAGGGTAGCATGCAAAATTATACTATATATGATTCAATGAGAATTTAATATGATTCAATACAACATTACATAGTACAGTCACCTTACAACAGGTTGAATGACACCTCTGTCTTGGTCTGAGGGGGTCTCGATTGCCTTCACTGGTACTACGTAACTTTTGTGGATGGTAGAAACATGCACAAAAGATCTATACATTTTTACTGCTTTGACTGCACTGTGGTATATGTCACTTCGCCCTCAAGACAAAAGCTAAACGTTGGGTAAAGGAGAATATAAAGCAGTTTTTGAATTTTTTAAACAGATTTAAGTAGAAAAGCACTTGGAGAGTGCAGACTTGCCAGCGCCACAGTCCTCACCCATGTTGGGATTTTCACCATAAATATTAGTCCTACCGTTATTGCATCTAAAATCTAAAAATTAGATTCCTTGACCATGAAAACATACAAATATGCACAAATGCTGAAAATGGTCTTATCTTGCATTGTTAAAGAATCCTTTAAAAAATTCCTGGATCCAGACGGTGATCCGGATCACTCCCAAAATCTATTCATTTCTTCCTTGCCCCAATTTAGACATTTCCGGAAAATTTCATTGAAATCCGGCCATAACTTTTTGAGTTATGTTGCCAACAGAAAAACAAACAAACCCTTAAAAAAAACAACCACAGACAGACGCCTGCAATAACATAACTCCCTTGGTGGAGGTAATGAACAGAGTTTAGTTTAAAGTAAATATGCACTTATTTTCCTAATGGAAACAGGGTCCTCTGGATCACACTCCTGCATAGTGGGTGGCGGTATTGCTCCTCTGATGCTGGATGCCACCCGCCGTTAAACAAGAAGAAGTAGAGGAAGAAGAAAGCTGAATGTAGCGTTGTTATCATGGCAGAAGCAGCAAAACACCAGAAGAAAAGTTTTATCAGAAGAGATGAAATTGGAAAGCTGGAGAGTAACAAGCCAAATGCCCGGACAGGATAAACATTGGCCCAGCGTTCACTTTCTGGTGTGAGCTGAAAGACGAGGAGGGATGTCCGACCGATGCTGATTTATGATGATTTATTTGAATGGAAACATGATCAGACTGTACCTTATCAGTCCAAATGTTTTTGTTTGTCTCATCCTGTCAGCTCTCTTCTTTCCTCTGCATGTCAACAAATGCACGTTGGTGTACAACAGTGCAGTGACACTTAACATTCATAGGGGCCTGCAGAGAGCTGAAAGCAGGAATCTTACTTAGTGCTGCTTTAATGAAAATATTGGAGCTCTTGAGAAACTGATCAGAAACTGAGTACCATGCAGGTATATCTACCTATTCAGGGTTTTTGTATCATTAACATTTAATTTCTTTGTAAAACTTTTTCAAGAGTGGTTGAACAGGTCCTCATTTTCCAACAAATAATCACATAGAAAAATAAAATAAGAAGAAACTTTGAATTAAATAATTCCTAAGTATACATGAGCATGATAATATGATTGTAAAGCATGATTAAACACTCTTCAACATGAAAATACAAACAGATCTGCAAACAGCACACCTTCTACATCAGAAGAACGAATCCTATATTATGTATAACATTTATAGCAATTTCCTTCTTTACTAAAACTTGTACACACCTGCAGCTAGCATTACCCTTCACCAGAGTCTCTGCAGCGGCACAAAACATGATAATTTATGTAAGCACTTGTTTGTGTGTTTGTCAGTGGAGGATGAGGATTGTGAAGGTGGTGGTGGCGGTGGGGTATCAGGGAGCGCTCGTGTTTGTGCGTAAATCATGTCTAACCATATGCTGCCTTCCTCCACAGCACTCGCGCGGCTGAAATTGATCGTCAACCATCTCCTGCTCACAACAGCGTGGGCAGAGGGAGAGCAAGGTCACAGGCAAGGACTCGCCACAATCAGCAGCGGGCTGCGGCAGGGGGCTTATGTGTCACGCCACAGCTGTTACGCTGCACACTCTGAGTCACAGGCACGTCTTCACTGCTGCAAAATATCACCTTAATTACCTTAATGCCAGACTATCTCCTCGTCTGGATGAATCCTCTGGATGCCTTAATCTGAGTCTAATCTCAAGCAATCCGCAGCCGCTGTTTTGGGAGTAAAATCCTCACGTTTCCTGTGTCTTATCTGTTTTTATTTGCTGTCAGCTCTAAGTGTTTTATGGTTCAGCAGTTCAGAGGAAGGGGAGGTTTGTCTGGTGATAGACAACATGGCCGGGGGCGGCTGTTGCTCTGTGTGCTCGTCATGCTGAACCGAGCCCCGAGCAGGTGAAGGGATGATTTCATGTCTGTGCTATCTGGAAGGAGCGTCTCAGCTGCCAATGCAAAGATAAGGAGGAAGAGGAGGAAGAGGAGGAGGCAGCTGTTGCTGTTGGGCAGCTGTGTGGCTGTTTGTGAGCCATGCACTGCAGGCAGCTCAACAGGCTGGTTGTGCAAAATTCCACACTGACAAACAAGTTGAGCAACAATCCTGTGCAAGTGTTTACTGCTGCACCTATAGAAGCACTGTATAGTCCCTGAGCCTGGTGCAAAAGTGGCCTCACTGACTGCAGGACTCCAGTGTGAGAACAATAACCCCAAAAGCATCTTATTTCTAACTAGAAAAGCACTCGGAGAGCACAGACCTCCGCCAACGCCACAGTCTTCACCCATATTGTGATTTTCACCATAAATATTAGTCCTACCTTTATTTCAACTAAATATTTAGCAATTGGATTCATAATGATGTCTATTTTAGTTCAGTAGTTATTCACAAAAATCACATTTTTCGTTATGGCGGCCAGATGCTGATCCGAATCAACACCAAAATTGAATCAGTTCTTCCTTTTCCCATGCTGAACATTTCCTGAAAATTTCATCAAAATCCATCCATTACTTTTTGAGTTATTTTGTTCGCAGACAGACAGACAAACAAACTCTCCTGAAAACATAACCTCCTTGGTGGAGGTAATGAAGGATTTGCAAACACTACTGATGGTTGATATAGATGTAAAACAACTTATAAAATAAGGTCTGAGCCAAAGATTGCTCTGGAACAGCCTCTTTCTGTCTTCACCAACAGGTTTTTTAAAAGATACCAGAGGGGGCTTGGTGCTTTGTATCAAGAAATGAATCTTTATAATGTTTCTGATGAAGGTAAAATGATTTCTAGTTAATCAATTCATTGTAGTCATCTTTTCACATGTGATTTGGTATGGAGAGTATCTACTGAGCATGATCCCTGTCCAAACCAGTGACAAAAAGTATTTAGAACAGCCATGTTGTCAAACATACATGTAAGAAGTGAAAGCTGCAGCAGGTCGTCCTTTCTTCTTGACAAGGCACTCCATGCTCTACATTTGAACTAATACGCCTTATCTTAAATGATGTCTTTGTTTGGTTGCAACAAAAGAAATAAGTATCTTATTTTGACTGGTTGAGCATAATGTCTAATCTTAGCAACATATCAAAATAGACAATTCAACTTCACTTCACCATCAGAGACCAACATGTAGAATGCAGTGTTTGTTTTCAGTGCTGTCTCTCATATTGGATTTACAGACTGAGCAAATGTTGATTATGCCATAACATCATAACGAGGGAAACAAGCAATGAAATTATCAACTTTACTCTATTGCTGCACATCTCAAGTTATTTTAGTCCGCAGAAAACCAAAGTGCAAGCCAGAGAGGCACCACACATTTCTGATATATATGTTATCCATCACAGGAGCTGTTTAAGTGTAAGAATAAAAGAGACATTATTCTGCCTTTACCGAAGTTCACTCCAGTCTATGCATTGCAGTGGGCTTGCTACTCCAGGTAAATGGGCTGAAAATACAGTCCTGATGCTAAAGACATTTTTGTCTTGTGCACTGAAGTACTCTATCACACAGGCAGCATGTAAAACACATTAAAGGTCATATATACTGTATCAAAAAGTATAAAATGTGGTCTTTAATGTATAATCTTAGACTATGTTGGAAGTACCTCAGCTTGAACAACACCCCAGACTTTTGTCGAGTAAACTTAGTTAACCCACTGTAGGTAATGTTAACAATGGCCCAGTACAAAGTAGAAGCCAAGCTACATGACAAAACACATGTTCCAAATTTAAACTTAGGGCTACCATCTTTGGGGACCTGGATTAAAGTTCTTAAGTTGAAGAATTATTTAAAATTCATACTTGTTCTTTTTCTTCTTGTAATAAAAACAAAAGTTGCTGGGAATTCTGTTAAAAGTGCAGTCAATGTTCACAATTTGTGTGTATCGGGACACATATCGTATCGTGTCCTAAGTATCGGGATACCTATCGTATCATGGGGATTGCTGGGAATACCCAGGCCTACACCATAATGAGAGCTACATTTATACCCAGCCCCGATTTGAGGGCTAAGCATTTATGAAAAATGTACTACCATTTTTTTCCCTGCAATTATTGGAGTAACATGAGTGATGTCCTCCAGGAGAGAAGAAATACTATTCTGTTGCTGGCTACAACGTCCTACTTGTGTACAACACATTCCAGCCCCAGAGAAACCAAGAGTCAAGTGGCTGGACTACATTTTTCATGGAGATGTTCAGTCCACATTTTTACTAAAGCTTAATTGAGTGCACTGCCGCTTACACTAACTGCTTTTTCAAACTTGGGCAGCACAGTGAAGAACTGGGCAGAATTCTCCTGAAGGACAGCTCAGGAACTGTTTGTGGAGACCTGGTATGGGGTGATAAATAATTGTGAAACAGAACACAGATTTTCCGGGCCCATTCGGCTCAACCCCTTCAGTTCAGGCCACACATGATCTGTGGATAATTCACTTTGTGTTTGTTCCTGTTGGTGTTACCTGCTTCAGAACTTATCAGAATAATACTTCTCCCTCTTGGTGATGGATTGTAAGAACGTGGAGCCAGGAAGTTGCAGGTATGTTGTGTTTTTCCCTGAGCTGTGATACGATTGGACGTCATAATTAAGAGGCCATCATGTCTTGGGTTCTGGTTCAGCAGAGTTGTAAGAAACCAGTTGGTCCCATATATGGCTCTACCGGTCCAAGTTTCGAGTCTGGCTTGCAGTCTGGTTGCAGAGTATCCTCTCCCTTCTTTCTCTCTCCCAAGTCTATCCACTGTCTCTCTCCTGTCAATAAAATGCCCCAAATAATATAACTAATAGAAAAGAAGAAGAAAAAAAAAAACAGGTAAAAAGACCTTACACTTTCAATATTTAGGAAGGCTATAGTCTCCTAACATTATCTTTTACTTTGAATGGCTATCTGTATTAAAAAAAGAAACCAATGAACAATTTTAGAAGGTTTAGTAAATATTTTTTTAGAATGTGCTCCATTCTCAATCAAATTTTGAATTTATATTTATTATTTGTTTGTTCCCTTTGGTTGCTTATATATTTGCTTATTTATTCTTTTCTTCTTCCAGTCTCTTTTTGATGATCTGCAATGCTGTATAATTTCCCCTAATTCAAATAAAAAAAAAAAACTGCCTGTATTTTGGAGGATGATCAGATGCAGTGCAGGTCACAGTGCTTCACCAGCAGGGGTCATCAGATGCTCTGTGCCAAACACCATGGCATGCAATCAGTAACAAGTGAGGCTTGAGTTCAGCAGTTCATTTACAGCCCATGAGCTGGAGAGCAACATTTCACTCATTACTGCCACTCAAAGTCAAAAAATGTATGGATTATTCCTGAAATTGTCCATGACTGCAGATTATACTTGTTCTGAGTAAGCTGCTTGTTACCGGCTCATAGGTGAACCACATGAACTGTGTTCAAAACGATTGTGCACATCCTGTTTCAGGCTCATGGTGAGTACATTTCCAAGTGTTATACACTATAGGCTTTTTGAGACCCACCCCAACAGAAAAAACTGCACCATAGCCTTGGGTCTTCAGTTACTCTGTGGATTCGCTTGACTTTGACTACCACTGTTAAAATCAAAGCATTTATTTGCAAATTCTACAGTTTGTGTGATAAACAATGTTTGTCTAGTCCCAAACAGGCTCTGAACAGTACTTTCATTTAGCAGCAATCAATCAAAGGTTTTCATCATCTTTAACTACTTTCTCCTGAAATCTGACATCTAAGTAAAAAAAACAACTGAAATTCAAGGCCTCTCGCAAACAAAGATTAACCCGGGTTTCCACGAAAACTCTTAAATGATATTTAACCTACTTAGAAAATTTACTAAGTCCCTATACATTTCAAGACTTTACAATTTTTTATTTTTTACTTCTACATTGGACAGACTGTAGGTTCTGTACTGATTGCAGTGTAAAGTACAGCTCTACAGTATTATTTGCGACAATATTATTTTACAAAGGCAGGATTGAGATTGTTTTGATGGGGCCAAAGCAGGGAAATTAGTTGAAAAACCCAATGCAAGGTTTTTTTTTTTTTTTTTTTTTAAAACAGCCTTCAATCAATGAAAAAAAAAAAGATCGAGATTATTACTTTTAGGATGACATATTTTTGGATTTTTTTCTGATGCCCCATTAATATGGCTGCTATGCATGTGAGTAGGTTAAGCTAAAGTCTGTTTGAGAAGACAAGCCATTGCTACGCATCAATACTGTTGCATGTTGCATGGACCCTTTTGACAACTGATGTCACATGGCTTAGTCCAGTTCTTCTACAGTCTATGTATTGCACTTGGTTGCACTTCAGGACTATGTGTTTTATATGAGAAGTCAAACATGCTCATTTTCTGTGATTTTGAAAATAATGTAAAGTACAACATTTGTTAAGTTATTGAGAAGTTTCGAGAATTTTTGAGAAACTTTTAGAAGGCATCTAGCTAACCTAACTTTTTTTAAATGTATTTTTGGGGGAGGCATTTTGTGCCTTTACTGATAGGAGAGAGACAGTGGATAGGTCCATGAAAGGGGGTGAGAGAGCAGGGGAAGACACTCTGCAAACTGGCCACAGGCTGGACTCGAACCTGGACCGGCAGAAGCAAGTATATGGGCTGCCAACCACTCCACCAAACCAGCACCTCAAGCTCACCTAACTTTAAGGTGTTGTGAGCCTCAGAGGTCATGATTCCACTTTGAGAATTACTGGTCTAGAGAAAAAATATGCATGAGAAATGACATTATGTTGGTCTAAATTTCACAATTAACATAAAAGTCAAACACAATAAATCTTCAGTCTACCTCTTCTAAAGAACACAAAAAACAAGTTCTTCATATAAATGCAATAAAAAATAACTATTAAGACTCCAAACCTTTTAAATGATTTAGGTCTTGCTGAAATGACTAATTTTTAAACTTTAAATCCACCTGGGCAACAGCCCATACAATGTGATTGGATAGGGCAGAGGCTTTCAAAAACAAACCCAGAGGGTGATCGGACCACAGTTGTTGCAATCACATTCATAACAGGCCAGTCAAATGTTGTAGTAGGCGGGTGCCTAAGTAAAAGAAAAATTAAGCTAATTCATTCAGCAAACTTTCAACACAACATGTTGAAAGTAAAGTGAAAATATATTTTCTACTGAGAAATGCTTATTGTGTTGGTACTTGTTTTTATTCAATGAAAAATGCTGTCCAGGTCTAAAAAATGCTCTTGAAGCTATTAGCATCTCTGTACAAGCTACTGCTTCCTGCTGTCATCACGTAGCTCCCATCTTTCCCTGCTTTTAAGGAAGGTGATTGGGCCATGCCCCTGCGGACCAAGCTCAATCATTTTGGCTTGAAGCTTTGCACATTGGATCAGCATTATTTCAGAATAAGCAGTTCTGCAGATCTAGCTGCACTTGAAGGTTAGTAACAGCCTGCCTTCCAGGACAATTTATGACCTTCAGTTTTATTCAACTAAATGAGACTTTGCTGAGACTTTTGAGGGATCTGTGTGTGCTTTAAAAAATATAATTTGTACTTGGTATATTTTTGGCTTTGATTCAAGCCAGACAGCAAACCATAGCAGTATTACAAATAGGAACTTCCTTTGAGCACCCTGAAAATAAGGTCAGTCAATGTTAATGAATGAGGTTGAGTCATTACGAAAAAGACTGTCATTGAGTTGCCTTTTCATTGAAATCCCTGTTTTGGTTTAAGAAGGCATTGACGGTAAAGTAGGCTCAATCTTTACCCAAACTGAAACATATGGTGTCCAGCAGTTTTTCCTGAGAGTAGTAGAAGTGGGTGCTAGGCTCCTATCACACAGCTGGTGTACCAAAAAAAACAAAACAAGAGGTCTTCCCTGCTCTCAATAGAGAGCTGAGCCTGCTGAGGCTTCAGTTGTGGGCTGTGATGGAGGGGAGGATGGAAGCACCTGCACCCTGAATGCGGGAACCGGCTCTTAAACCTATCATGAGCAGTTGGTCGTCACGGGAACGGCGGTCGGCGATGATTGACCCTATCCAACCCTGCTGTGCCCGGGGTGCAGCTTTGTCGAATGGGAGATGGCACAAACACACACACACACACACACACACAACTGACACAAAAACACATACAATGAGCTCGCTGGTGTTAAAAGAGAGAGAACAAAAGTCTTGTAATAGAGTTAAATAGCAAAAAAAATGTCAAAATAAACTGCCTTTTCGGATTTAATAAAATAGTTCAACTCTCTTTCCTTAAACCCCCGTCTCTATCATCCTGCCTTGGACCCCCTGCCGAGGCTTAAACAACCAAGCAATGTGAGAGCCACACTAACGACTCTCCCTTGTCTTTTAAGATAACTGCAGGAGGAGGGGCAGCACATGGTGACATCTTGTTAGGAGGGGGTCTTGTTGTCAGACGCTTGTGTACTGGCCCGAGCAGTGGCTACCTTGTTATTACCCTACATAAAGAGTTTGTGTTTAGATTGCCCCAGGTGAGATGTGTGCTAATACCACCTCTGTTTGTGGGAAGTGCCGCTTTTCTCAGCTTCGCCGCAAGCCTCAGTAACTCTGTAGTGCCTCATGTGTCGCCCCATTTTCCCCAACAATGTAAAGAAAGCCAGCTGTAAATCAGGGCTATCATAATGAATCAGGCCGCACTGATTTGAGTCTCCACTTACTGTGGAGCAAATGATTCACCAAAAATATAAAAACCAAACTCTGCAAGGAATACAAGTGAGGTCACACTGACTTTAGTCTTATGGCTAAAGTCAACATATGATATTTTTAATACTCAAATGAACAGTTGGTGGTTATCTTTAAGATAAAACACTTAAAAAAGTTATATATCTTGTATAAGTAAGCTTTTAAGTTAAGTTGTGATGTTAAAAAAATTACACTGAACTGTCCTGAATAATTGGCAGAAATAGATCAAAAGTTTGTTTAGTATACTTTTGGATTAAGACTACGGTTCCTCTATGTTTGCCAATTTACTTAAGTCTTAAAAGAGAAAGTATTATGGTGCAACATGATGTGTCATGTCTGGCAACTTAAATAGCCAATAGCTCAAAGCAAGAAGCAGACTGTCCTCTTTTTAACAGCTTTTCTCCATACAGTTTATGCATCAAACACAAATGTTGGTTCAATATTTGAGTATTTTGCATATGCAACCATAGATTATGTGTTTTCACTCATATAATTCCTTTACAATCAAAACATTTGCTTTTTAGTTGAGTGCGTTAACCAGTGAAGAAACAAGCCCAATTTACACTTCTACTGAGGCGGGCTCAGAGAATCCAGTGAGGGTCAAATAATGGACTAATGCTGTCAAATGCTCTACTCTGGCTTTCAGTTATCCAGTTATTACAAACAGATAGACTCTAATCCTGATTTTAAAAATCGTTAGCAGAGTGCCACTAAATCTTATGGACATTCTTCCCCTGTTTTTCTGCAGTAACAAATACATTTTGGTTCCTTTCTCCAGATGGCAGCCCTAAAAGCAAATGCAACCACAGGTTAACTTTTCTTTGTTTTCTTATAATAGGTTGGAATTTTCTTCATGAAGTTAAGGTTTGCTCTTCCACTTAGAGGACTTCGAGAGATTTGCCAGTAACAGTTTTTCTATGGCATGTGAAATGAAGAAAAAAATGAGTCATATTTCTTTGTGGTTACACCGCCCAGCTCCATATTATCAACCTGTGTTTAAGAGGAACAGTCTGAGCAACACAGGGTAAAGGGAGGAGGAAGATTTAAAAGCTGTTGCGTGACTCCTCCCGACACACAAATCTCAGAGCCTCAGATCTGACATCTGGGAGGGTGAGCAGACTCCTGATTCTGACTTGTTTGTCATAAATCAATAAGAGCACTGGGGCCACTTAAGTTTGTTCACTGCTGCTCATCATCATCTTAAGGTGTGAAATTAGTCAAGTGACAAGTGGGCCTAAATTTTGGTAACCTTGGGTCAGTGTGGGGACACAGCTCGTTGTTTACAGATGAGGTGACAGCACATGCTGCCGGGCCTTTGAAATGTGACAAGGTGAGAGGAATGACAAGATAATCTCTGATTTACAACTTACAGTAGCTTTTAAAGGGGGGTATAACAGCCCAACAAGGGGGAGTCCTCCTGCCTCAGTGCTTACAATACACAAGCTCTGAGTCAGTGTGTTTGGTTAACGTAACAAGTGTAGGACTGACTGACAGGACTAATGCACATCTGCGGTGACAGCTGCAAATGACGTTCAAAATTAACACAAGTAAGAGATAAAAGCGAAAAGATGCATGATATAATTGGCTTATTATCAGCAAATGTGAAAAAGTAGGCCAATATTAAAATCTGACGTATCAACACCACCAAATGGAGATTCTGCATAAGGAGCTGTTGTTACTGTTTTGGATACATTCAGCATGTTATGTGAATATTCTGCACATATTCTGCACATTTTCATTCCTCAAGAAAGGTCACATGATTGTTTTTCAGGTGACCTTCACAGTGAGAAATTCTGCAGTGAACAACAGCTCCAATCCTCCACTGAGCACTTTGAATGGCTTTTTTCAGTCTGGTTTACAGAGCACCATTTCTTGTTTACAGCAGCGACCTGAAGCACAGTCAGGAAGCTGACCAGACTAAACAGCCCCTGAAAGCCCCCAGCACACAGCACTGAGACACTTCATTGCTGCACTGGTAGGTTTTACTGCCTTGCTCAGGGGCGCTTTAATGGCAGTTGATGAGTAGGGGCGAAAAGGGGCTTTTCATCCATTGACAACTAAGATTTCACAAGTCCTCAGGGGAGTTTAATGTGGCTGAATCCAAGCTTCTCTGGTGGAGCATCAGCTGGACAAGCTGATGCTCACATTAGTCAATGTAAACATGCAAACAAGGATTACCAATAAAAGACAAAGACAAACATACTGCTGTCAGCAGTATTCAGTCCATATCTTATCAGCTCGAAATAAAGCAGAGCCAGTGGTATGAGATCTGTTAAAATAAAGATCAAGCTAACTTTGGTGTCTTGGTTGAGATAATGATAGAGTCATGACCTTAAAAAGAAACAATGACTTTAAAAAGAGCAATACTGCATTTATGAGCCAATTATTAGACTTACCCACTGACTAACCCAGTGTTTTTTGAAAATTTACAGTTACTGCAAATTATCCCAAGATCAGCTTTATCAGTGTGTAATTGGTTGGGGCTGATAGTCCTAATCATTGGTTCCCAAAGTGGGGAACGAGACCCCCCAAGGTGTTGCAAAACACATTAAGGTCGCAAAATGCATTCCATACAACAAAGAAAATAATAAATCATATCAAATGGTATTCTTTTACCGTTATTATGAAACAATACAAAATTGTGTCAATTTAATGCAACACAAAAGTTATTAGATATTGTGACCAAATACAAACAAAAAGTTTAAATACTCCAAATATTGGTTTTTCTTATGCTTTGGACATCTCCTTGGAGTTATTTTAGGGGCTAACAGTTTGGAGTGAATGACCTTATGCTTAAACATAACACCCCCTAAGATTCTTCACCTCCACACTGAATATCCCAGAGAGGGAATGAGGGGTGGTCAAGTTTTTATAACCAGGATCTGCTGATTCGGAGTCCTGAGCCAATATTTACATCTACCTAGACAAAAACAGCTACACGCTGTCTTTTGTGGTCATGTTTTTGTTTGTTTGCTAAACAAATGAAGTGAGCAATATAACAAGATATGCCTATACAGTTTCATGTAACTAAGTTCAATTAGCGTTATTGTACAACTTTTTTTCATCATGTTAGAAACATATTAAGAGAGGCTTTTGGATTCTTGTCTGAGTATTTAAAGTATTTCCACACAGATGGCATGGTAGTCACAGGGCTGCTACAACACTTGCTCATTTAGCGTGCTCAACTTAAGACCTGAGATGATCAGTATTAATCCCGATCCCTGATCAATTAAATAACTTTCACATCAGCCCCAATCCAATACTTTTACTGCCACAATGAATCCTCTATCTTCAGTACTGGGGAAGCTGATACTAAAATGTGACATGGAGACGAGACCGACCACTGAATGTTCTGGAATATCATAACTGAAAGTGTGAAAGCCAGAAGTCTGACACAGAAATAAAGCCTGCTGTTGTAACTCTGAGTTGTTTTGCTGCTGCATAGCATCTCTTGGACAGAACCTTTCTCCTGTTGCCAAAAGGCCACAGACTGAGAGCCAGCTACACCATCATCTCTTTTCCTTTCTTTATGCCCCAGTCACACATTCCAGTTTCTAATGGCAATTGTTCATGACTACACAATTGGCAAGGTTGGTATGATCGCTATGATTTGGGATGAAATGACTACTATGATTTGGGATTAAATGACTACCTCTCTCCTGGACACAGCCCATAAATACACCATCAGTAGCGCTTCTACAGCACTTCAGGAGCGTTCCTCCCACTCCAGTTAGGTTAATACAATGATGCAATGAGGATTACATGAATTTCCATCCTGCTGACACAACGTCAGCCCTGCTCCAGCTCAGTTTGTGTCACGTAAGCCCCAACTGAGCCCCATCACTTGTGCCGTCTTGAACGGGACACAGTCGGGGCACAAACGGAAACATCCTTGTCAGTCATCCTCAGTTAGCTTTCAGGATTGAGCCAGAATCAGCCCAATTGAGCCCCATACATGCCACGCTAATACTGTTTGCCTTAAGACTGCATCAGGCTTCCACCCCGCTACGCTGAGAGCGACGATTCTCCACAACAGTTTTGAACAGTTCAAAACTGTCAGGACTCTTCCCCGTTACCTGACGTTCATCCATGACTATACAACGCTGATCCAGACCAACTACGACCAAAGTACGTTTCATTAGGATTATGGCAATCGTGCACAATCTCAATAAGAAACAGGAATATGTGAGTGGGGCTTCATTGTTATTATAGAATATCACAAGAGCTCTAAAACTTCCACAAGTAGTCACTTTAAGCATGTCTGCCTCTTAAAAATATATAAACAAATTCACGTCAATTAGTAATATTTATTGAAAACACTCCTCATTTCAGGACAGAGAGTGAGAAGAGGAGCTGAGTGGCACATCACACTGATTGTATTTGTGCAGTGGGTCTAGAGATAGGAAGTTGTTCCAATCTGCTGTTATTGATAAACAGAGACATACAGGTGAGCACTATTTGAACTGTTCTGGCAGTAATCAAAGTTTTCTTCTGACTCTTTATCATTTAGAAGTAACATAAACCACATTTCCCTCCCACGCCTGCAAATATTTGATGAAGCCCTCCTTTCCTATAATAGAAACATTTATGATTGTCTGAACACTGAGAACTTGGTTGGCCTGGAGCTAACTGACCAATTATTCCAACAGCCTACTGAGGGGTGTTACAGATGTTGCTACTTTTTTCCAGATCTCATTGAAAAAGCATCCTTGCACCTCGCTCACATTGTTTTCACTACAGTATTTCACACCTAAAAGCAAACCAGTGAAGGTGTTTGCACAAATCCACATCAAATGTGTACATGGTGCAAAAAGGAAGGATGTCTTAACATGATGCATCTTAACAAGACATCAAAACTAGGCTGACAACAAAAATGTCCTCACAAGAAGCAAGACGGGCACACCTTGAAAGAACTGCATCTGCACAGTATTAATGTTTATCAGGCCAACACTGGGCCGAGGAACAGCTGAGTTATGTGAAGACAAAAATGCAGCCTGTGTGTAAAAGGTTCTATTTTGTCTTTACAGGGTCTCTGTTGCAGCTCGAGTGGCTCCTCCCTCCCTCTCTCTCTCTCTGCCACTTCCCCTCCCCCAGTCTGTGTAAAAACAAATCTCCTTTTCTGCTCTCTGCCTGAAACTATTGAGTCAACAAATGTCACTGCAGCAAGGCAGGGGCTGCTGGGAAAGAGGTGGGGTCGCAGTTTTAAGCCTGAACTGAGGCTAAAGGCAGATTATTTTTCAGACAGGACCCACCTGTTAGTCAAGGAAAAGAGGAATTAAATGGATAAGTAAATTGAGGTGTGATTGGTTGTTCATCAAGGACACTTTAAAAAGTTTTATTGCTATCATCTGTGGAACAGTTCCTTCAGAATATGTCTAACGTCAAAGATGCAAAACACTCATTCTTCCATGCTGTGTAAACTAATCCTTAAACTCAGGGGAGGCATAAACAGAAAACTGCCCAAACAAAAGGAGCATCTGGCTTTCCAAGTCCTTGTTGTATAACTGACACATCATTCTAGGAACACAATGCAGGATATTTGCTTATAATCAATATGCCACTAAGTCAACTCATCTTGATCAAGTCTCTCCTATCATAGACTTTAGCTGTTACCCTTTTTATACAGTCTATCAGGCATAAAACAAAAGGTGATTACTGATAGATGTATTATTTTCATATTCAAAGACCTGACGCTGGTTTCTTTGAACTACATGTACATTATAAACTAAATGTATTTAAACAGCAACAATAGAACCAAGATGTGCCTCTTTTTTAAGCAGCTTATGCTTTAAATCAGATTTTATATTCCAAATTAAACAAACGTATCACAAGGTGGAGCAATCCTGGGAAAGTGTTTAATATGTTCAGAAAACTGCATTTATCTTAAGCACAAAAAAAGTCTTGTACTTGTTTCTTGTGCCATGACCAACATTCACAGAAATTTTCATCAAAGTCCATTTGTAATATTATTAGCTATATCACAGACATACAAACAGCAGCAAAATCAAATCAACAGAAAAGAAAGATGTCCTTAGCAGAGGCGACTAATTGTTCTTCAGGCTTCAGTTACAAAAATAGGGCCAACACTGAAGTGTCAAAACTGCAGTTACTCAGGTGTCCACCTCATAGTGGCTGCAGAAGTGCGAGACTTAAATATACTTTCCATGTTAGATTGATAATTTCTACCACAAATAACATAATTGATGGCAGCCTGTTTCTATGAGAGATAAAGCAAAAACTACATCAGGATCAACACAGAAGTTCCACAATGAGTCCTGTTTTTTCTGTTAAGTATGAAAATGGTGTAGGGTGACAAATGAACTCAAAAATGTTCTCAAATAGTTCAAGCCAGAGGCACTCAACATATAACCAACAAAACATAAAGCAGGAAGCAGTGAATGACACATGCAGATGGGTGGGAGAGCCACCTTAGTCAAGCTGCAGTTTCATTTGGGTACAGCATGAACTGTTTTAAGAATGTAAAGGGCAGAAGAGTCCTGTACCTAAATCATCAAGTGACATCCAATTTCAAGCACTTTGTATGTGTGTATTGGAAACTAATGTGCTGCAAACTTCAGTAATTACTAAATTTTACAAGAGTAAAGCAAAGCTGAGAGCTCTTGGTTTGTCAAAATAGATTTTTTTCTGCTCATTTTAATTAGCTGCCTGTATGTAGACACAGCCACTTTATTAAAGCACTACCATATTTTCTTTCCCCAGATGTGTTTGTGCTGCTGCATCTTGCACCAAACATGTCTGTGTGATTGGGCTCTCTATAGGATTTTTTTCTGTATCTTGCCTCATGGACCTGCCATTGTTACCAGCAAAGGTAAGAGAGTACCAATGTAACAATGATCTGCTGCTATCAATAAAATAATAACATAAATGTAATATAGTCCAACAAATATATTTGCTATTGCCTGCTACAAATGTAGCACATGGTTTTCCAGATACTTATGAGATATTATATTGGATTTGTTACATTTGTTGGAGGATCAAAATCTTGAGTTTTCAATTTTTTTTTTTTTGTAAATTATATTTTATTGATTTTTATAGCAAATTATAATAACAAACATCTATAGTGACAAATAAACAACAACACAGAACAGGCAGGAGACATAGTAGACAGTAAACAAATCATAAAAATTAGACACAATGATGTAGAGGGTATCAGTTACTTCACAAGACACAGGGTTCATGGCATGTTAACACCTTAGCTGTGATGTGTTACATTCTCTTGAAATGAACTGGTTAAAATTGTTCCATTGTTCATGTGACATGTCTGTTTTCCAGTTCAGCTGTCCAAGCATTTTTTCACAAGCGGTTATTGTCATCATTTCTTCTTTCCACATCTTCAGTGTCAGAACACTTGGTTGAGTTTTCAAAATTTTTATAACTTCTCTCAAACATAACATTAAAATAAAATAAAGTCATTATGGCCTTTGTGCGTGTTTGTTCACTTTGAAACTTGCTAATGGATCTGGGTCTGCTCTTTGGACAATATTGCTGATTTGGGCCAAGTCAGTCAAAACATCTGGATGACTTTATGGAGTTGAGAAGGAAGTAATTTAATAAATCGTTAACAACTCATCACTCATTAAAACATGTCTGCATATCCAAAGTTAGGGCATAGAATATATTTTTAAACTAGACAGCACTCAAAGAGCACAAACCTCCACCATAGTGGCTCACATATTGCTGTTACATCGACAAGCAATAGTTCCATGATAGCATTACCATTATAATATGATTCATTGACCCTGGAAAGTAGCACTTGGAATCATGTTGATATTATCATTAGTTAGGCAGTTATTGCGCCAAAATTATTGTTTGCTAATGGCAGTAATCTGGATCACCACCAAAATCTAATCATTTTTAAGTTGGGCCATTACTAACATCCTCTGAAAATTTCATCAAAATTCATCCAGTAGTTTTTGCAGAACCTTACTTACAACCAAGCAGACAACACTTATGTCTGTACTTTAATAGAGATTAAATTTTGCTCTAAATGACATCTACATCATAATTTTTGACGACTGCTAAAGTATGTTCAAAATCACTCATGTTAAAAAAAAATCTGGTGTCATGCACAGACAATCTGTCAGTGCTGCCCTCTAATTGTGTCTGAGATGCTCTGGTAGCCCTTTCCCTTTAAAGACTTCCTTCCCTACATGGGCTCAGTGCGCTCTGATTGGTTAACTGGTCAACTCTGTGGTAACTGGTCAGTTCAGCACTGCTTAGCACCAGATTGTCAACAACTCTGCATTCATTCTTACGTCAGTGCTCTGCAATGGGCTTGCTACTGCTATCTAATAGGTTTCAATGGATGGCTAAACAATGGTAGGATGTCACACTGGTAGGTCTACTTGGGAAGCTACTGGCATGAAACATTTTCAGAAGCTGCTGAGGGAGAGGTCTTAATGCTGCTGACTTTTGTCTTGCCTGAAGAGGTGCTCTATCACACAAAGCAGACATGTTCAACACAGGGAAATATGTATAAAACTCAAAAGGAGAATACAGGCTCTTTAAGATATGAGTAATGCTTAATAAGGAGCATGGCTAACATTACTGAAAACCCAGGAGTCACTGTTTACCAGGAGGCATATGATCTGCCTGATCCCTACCACAATCACTTTAATGTCAGAGCATAAGTTACTGCCATCAAAGCCTCAAACATTAGGCTGAAGTAGCCAAATTCTTAAAGAATTTTAGTTTATTATTCTAAAAGTAGTTATAGTCTCTGCTACAGCTGTTTACTCAAAGGCTTATTGGACTAAAACCAAACCTCAACAACGAGGCACACTAATATTTTTTTTGTGTCTATAAGTCTGTACAAAGGCAGTCATTGCATAATGGCTCTGCTCGAAATTGGGTTTTGTTTTGTTATTACATGTATTTAACTGTTGTTACATAAGCAATTTATGATAAAACTTAACTTTCAATGACAAACTACTCTGTAAAGTAAGTTTCTTCAGTCTCACTGTGGTCAGTATGTCTAGCTAATTCCTCCACACAAATGCGCTGAAAAAAATGCTTATTTTTAACTCTGATGGCGACCTCAATAATTGGACTTAAAATCACCCTTTAGTTGGCATGCGCATGACTTCACTTAATTTCTAGTGAAGTCTTTTCTAGTCTATGGTTCGGACCCCGAAATATTCAAGGAATGAGGATGAAATAAGAAAAACAAATTCAGTCAAGCACGTCTGCCGGTTCATCTTGAATATCCACTGGTTTTAAGTTGATACGTTCAGCTGATGTATGAGCAGATATGTTCATACCAGTCAAGCCATTCAGATAGTATCTTTTATTCATGCTGTCTCTTAATAACATCTTCTTTGGTGTCATTACAGCACTTTTCAAGGTTTGAATTTGTTTTTGAACCACCCTCACCTCCCTTTTTTCTCTCTCACACTGCTCCCTCTATCTCTCTCAGGCCCACGTGGCCAGTGTCAACAGGAGGTGGGTCTTGGCAGCCACATGAAGCACAGTTATGCTGCCTGTATGCAGGCTGCAGAGTTGTCTTACACCCTTGCTCTAAAAATGAACCAGCCAGACAAGGCGTGCCAAAATAAGACACAGTGGCCGAAAAAATGGGAGCACTGCTAAACTGGTTTGACTCCAAACTGGCCACCTCTGAATGTAGCTGCAACGCAACTTAAAAAATAAGTGCTATTACACCAGAAAGAGGAAACTTCTGCAACCAATGACAGAAGAGGGAAGAAAATGAAAGGAGGAAGTCAAGACTGGCTTGGTAAGAGAGGGAAAAACCCTGAGTCACTTGGCTTCCTGTCTGAGAGAAAGAAGGAAGGGGGTGGAGGCGTCTTTTCCCTCTGCCTCAGTCAGACAGTTGAGTGCGGTGCAAAATTCAACATAAAGTGCACTGGGGGGTGGAGTCCTGTCCTGTTCACCAAATCCACTCCAGTGCTTGAGGGCAGCCATCATAGTGTTCACTATTGTGTGCGGCTGGGGGAAGAAGAAGAAAAAAAAAGAGGAGGGAGCAGAGGAGGGAAAGAAAACCTGTCTCTTTGTGTGGGAAGGACCCAGCAGGAAAGTGATTTTGTGATTATTTCAGTTTGCCAGCAAAGCGGTGCTCTCCCCCTCTGCCTGGCCTGTACACATATCCTTTCTGACTTTTACAAACAAGAGCCGCGTATGAGTGAGCTTCTCAGGCCGCCAAACAGCGACACCCGGGCTTCTCCTGATGATGAGAGCTGACGTCAGACTGGTTTCCATGAATATTGATGTGGAGGATAGTCTGTTTCATAGAAGAACAGAAGGAGGCAAGATGGCTGCCCTTTAGGATTTGTTAAAGAGGAGATCCAGACGGTTTATTGGAATTTCTACAAAGTGGAGGGACGTAAACAGGAGGTGAGACTCTGCTTGGTGTCTTAATGCTCTGCTATGCTTTTTTCTCGTCAGGCAAGGGTGTAATTTTTTGGTGTTTTCTGTATCAGGCGAGGTATGGCAAATGTCCCCCCACCGTCAAAGCAAGAGCCAACATAATAAGGAGGGGATATTAGATAAAGCTACTCCAACATGGCTGACGATTTTCTTTCTGTTTTTGTGCCAGCTGAGACTCAGAGATAGCTTCTGTGTGCTATGCTGTCTCCACATTCTTACTGCTTCTGAACGCAGCACAGATAAAGGAGCACTTCGACTGCTTGTTCAGGAGTTTTTCTTTAAATGCCTCTTTAAAGCTCCCCCCCTATCCTTACCCTTTAATTTTCGCTTTTTACCATGAGCCACATAATATTCAAGGTCTGTTTTGTGAGGCTTTTTTGACACGTGTGCTGGTGTTAACAGAATAAAGAACATTTTTAACATTAACGTGTAATTGACCACTATTACAAAATAATGAACTATGTGACCAAACATGACAATGTGCAGGTTGTTCTGCCTTACTGGCTTCTTGTATTAAAACCCATGGCTGTGTGTGTGTGTGTTTGTTGTGTGTTTCAGCAGAGACTGAGTGTGGAGGAGAGTAAAAGTCCAACCTGAACGTGCATAGACTGTGCACAGCAGTGAGGCTGGAATAGCTCCTGGCTTTGTGTATCTGTTAATCAGCTTTCATTGCTTTCACCACTGAATGACAAGCAGACACAAAGGCAAATCCGAAGGAGAAGCAGAAGAGCACAGTAGTGTGGTAGTGGGAGAGTGTAGTGAAGGCAGACAAGGTCAGAAAGCTCTGAAGGAAATGAAACTTAATCCTACTGCACCATTAACTGGGGTAACAAGGCTGGTAATTCTGGAGCAGGTTTTGCCTCTTTTTTTTTTCTTAAGCAAAGACCTAACAGCAGGTTGTAAACATAGTAGTACAAAATATGTGTTGGTAAAGAAGTTGACATACCTTTTGGCTCAAAACAAGTAGCTAAAGGTTGCATCAGTCTGACTTTTTGGAAACAGTTATTGGCTAATGGATTATTGACAGAACTAGAAGGAATGTGTGTGTTTGTGAGCTTCTATGTGGGTCTCTATGTGAACTGCAGCAGTGGAGGGAGGGTTTAAATCCTCAAACAGTTTTAAAGTCAGCTAGATCTTGAGTAGGGGTATTATCTTAAAAGTTTACTTTTCTATATCAGATATATGTATAACAGACATCTGTATCAGCAGGTCTGAAAATTTGTACAGCTGCTAAATCAGCCTTTCATATTGTAACAATATATACTTTTAGGACAATGTCAGAGTATTACAGTCAAAATTGGTGCCTAAGAGATACAGTGAGTTCCTATTTTTCCCCTCCAATAAGTTAACCATTATAATGTGTTGAAACTTGCACTGTTGTGACCCCATGTCTAGTCACCACCACACTTTAACACGACCTAATGCTCCTGAAAGTTTGCCCCCTTTCTGCAGTTTGCCACCATAATAAAGGAAGCAGATGCACAAGAAAACATGTTGAAGGCTCATGGTACCAAAAAAAATAAAATAAAAATAAAATACACATAGTGGACCACTGAACACAAGATAAATTGGCACACAAAGGGAAGATTAAAATTTCTTTTCTGGGGACTACTGTCTAGTGCTTTATGTAAGGATTGTGCAGTTTTAGAAGAAACCGAAAGACCTGTTTTTCTTATTGCTTCATCAATCCTTAAACTTTGGGTATAAATAAAGGACTGAGGATTCACTTTGAAACTACAGCTACTTATTATTGTTTTATTTGCATTTGAGAACAACGTGTTTATGTTTTATTTCAAGCACTTTATTGGGAGCATATCATGAAACTGTATCCTTAGTAAAATTGGAATTAATCTCAATTTAAATGCACAAACTTCATTAAAAAAATGTAAAAAAAAAAATGTGAAAAGTCAAGTTTAGACCAAGAGAGACTTTTTATATAGTTTTATATATATATATATAAACCTATATAATGAAAGTTTCTGTATCTTTCATCTTCTGCTGAAACAAGATCAGAGATACCTGCATAAAATAGTACATCCCTAATCTACACTACATTAAACTATAAAGTCTGCAGAGTCACTCTAGTTCCTCAAAATCCTGCTACAAAGGTGGTGCCAGAGTCAGTGTAAAATATCCAAAAGTAAAGTTGACAGTAAAACCACAAAAGCCTCAACAAACGGACGCACAAATCCAAAGTTTTTGAGGTTTGTGCTTGTATGGACAGTAACCTGCAGAGTAACACAGTTTAAATCCATAACACTACCACTTGAATTGGTAATTTGTCATGACAGGCCTTATCTCATTTAGTGAATAGCTAAGTGTTTGTTAGTTTTTTTCTAAATTCACCAAGTGTTAATCCTCTATTTACATCTGAATGGCCTGTTAGGGGACTACTACTGATCTTTTTCAGGTTTGTGTATTGGGTTTGTGTATTCCACTGAGTGCAGTTGTAATGTTAACACAGCCTCAGGTAAAAACAGCAAAGTAAAGGTACGCCTGCAAGGTGTTGAATAATTACTAACCTCTTACTGGGCATTGTAACTTAACAGTGTTGTGGCTGTCTGCAGGGGAAATGCAGGAATTCAGATAAGCTTTAAAATAGACATGTTTTCTGTTTTTAGAACTGTTGTTGAAGAAGTAGTGACGTGAAGGGAGAGTGAAACCAAAGTAAGATGATGGACTTTAAGCAACTGTAAAGCTTTGATGGCAAGAGGGCCATCATTTGCCAAAGTACTTAATATACTCTTACATATAGCACTTTAAACAGAATATATGTACTAGCTGAATTCCTGGGGTTCCCTTCCCTTACCTTTAAAATTGTAATCATACTATCAAGTGGAAGAACCTGTTTAGTCCCAGTGAGCTGCCAGCTAACTTCTAAAACCAACATTGTTGATGCGCTCCTCTGACGCAATGGCATGGCTGTGTTTTGATATGGTAAGCATGGTCATGACTGTGTAGTGTCAACATGAGGGGGGTTCTCCATAGTGTTCATAAAGTATGTTGTGACTGCACATGGTCAGGTGATTTTGGTTTTTTACACTTGTCTATGTACACGTGCATATGTGGTTAAGTGCACTTATTTTGTTGCCATAGTACTATATTTGCTGTTTTACATGATCATTAGATAGCATGTGTCATAAAATGTAAGAAAGCAGGGAAATGTTTTTTTGGCTCTTTTTATAGCTCAAACTATAACATAAAAATGTTCATGAAGTGGTTTAAATTCATATTTCAATAGTCAAAATGTTTCCTCAGCACATCAATTTGCACAGGTTTGATGGATCACATTAAATAAAGCTGAAATATATTTTAAGGTGGGCAAAATGCAGGTGTACAATGTGTGTTTGACCACCATTCAAAATATGTAATTACATTAAAATGTATTTAATGTAATCTATCAAACCTGTGTAGACTGATGTGCTTAGGAAACATTTTGACATACATACTGTATGTGAGATTTGTTTATCCTGACTTGCACAATGTATCCACATTGTTAAATCTACAAATAACAATCTCTCTGCATGCTCTGCAGGGCTGCTGTTCTACCAGCAGCTGCAGAGAGACCAGAGCTTAAATGGTTCTATAGGGGGCTGAGTGGGGGGATGGGCCATATAGATCAATCACATGCACATAGCTGCTCTCCTCCATCTACACCTACAGATAAAGCCGTGCGGTTGGATTGCTCCTTCGTCATGGCCGTAAGTCCCCTTTATGTCACTCCTAGGGCAAAGACAATATCACCTTTGGGAAGAATGTCCAGTTGCCATAGCGTCCCACAACAATGCTGTCAGCTTACAATACCCAAGCCCTCACCCCAGCCCTGACCTCTGACACGGCTCTGTCCAGCCCACGCATCATATTTCCAGCCAGGGGGCTGCTGCACCAGTGACACAGAGAGACAGGCCCAGTGGCAGGTTAGACATATTAGATTGCACTACCTGCCTGCTGGCTGGTCATAGCATGGCTGCTTTCCTGAGACAAAATGGCGAGATACTCAGAGTTGTATTGATTTCTGCAGTATTGATTTCCCTCATGTCTGCTATTGGGGGTTGTTTTTCTTTAGAGAGAAAGAGAGAAGCAGCAAACCACAATAAGCTGCAGACTAATCTTTGGTGCACACTGCAGTGTTGTGGTGACAGACAACGTATGCAAATTATATTTGCATGAGTTTTACAATCTTCTTAAGTCGATACATACTTTAAGCAGGGGTTACTTCAGAGGTTTGATCAGTGTGCCAAGTAGCCATTAAAAATGTAGCCCAGTTCTCCATCGCAGGTTGTTAGTTGTTGTCAGTCTAAAGTAAAATCTGAGAATATATGTCAGATGAAATCTGGCTAAGCTCAATGCATTCCAAAACCCCATACAGAAAAAATTAACTCATTTCTATGAAGGGCCCACTTGTTCAGGAGGTTTTGAAGAAATATTACAGCCATGGAATATTGGGTTATGGGTAACCACTGTTATTATACTCTGGTTGAGTGTTTTATGACTCTGAGATACAAAAATTTCACCAGTGATTGCTCCACTAAGATAACGTGTAAATCCCAAACTAAGATCTGCAGCCTTCTTTGACCACCAGGCTGCCGCGTGTTATCTGGGCGGTGGCGTCATTATGGAAGTGACAGTGATAAGGCTCTGTTTGAGTGGCACAGGAGTTGCAGGGAGGGTTGCTGGCCCTGTGAGCATGTATCGATGTCAGGCTTTACCTCAGGGGTGACACAGTGAGGGCAGCGACTCAAAAGCTTCCTCCACGTGAGCACACACATGGCCGCTCTGTTTACAAACACTATCCTGGCATTCCGCAGAGAGAGAGGCAAGTGAGATGTTACGTAACCCGCCCCAAAGCGAGTAGCATCTCTTCTCGCCTCTCGCCCGGGCACCTTCTCCTACGCTTGGACAGCCTCGCTGAATGCTGCTTTTCGATGGTTTGGTTATTAGAATGTGAGATTAAAAAAGAAAATAAGGAGCCACAGCCTCGCCAGTGTGTCTCATTCTCGAAAATGAGGCGCGGCAGAGAGACGGCCTTTCTTATGCTGATGTGACTGTTTTACTGCACGGCTCCTTGAACAGGTGAAGGTTCTAATAGTGCCGGGGTAAGAGACCAAGCCTCACGGTCAGGTGAAACAATTTCTGATCTTGCTTTTTAGATCCAGTTTGAGGGCACGTAAAGTAGTATCTACATTTGTAGGGCTCATGCGACAAAACCCAACACATCAAACAAACCCCAGTAAAGGAAGGCCTATTTTAAGTTTATGGGGGCCTGCATGTCAAAAACACATCTGTGGAGAGAAATGCTGCCTTGGATGTGTGTTTTCTTTTTTATTAAACTTAAAAAAATGATGGGACGATACAAAGACTTGTAGAGGGAAGACTTCTGGTCAACAGGAGTGGCTGGTTTTCCAATACCAGCCAAAATTCAAACATACTAATGTTTAAGGAAGTAGTAATGCTGCAAACAGGCTGTCAATATGTGTCAGAAACCTTGAAAGGTGACCTAACCTCATGCTTGGATCTTGCCCTCACCAAGAGTCTCCTGCCAAGTGAGAGAAGCATCAGTCAGTTCCGGTTGACTCAAAATCCTTGACGATAAGCAGGCTTTGTCACAGGTCTTATTCTCAGAGGTTCATTCACAGAAAAAGCTCCAAGAACAAAGTGGATTGTCTTCATTGCTTGTCAGAGGCATACCCTGTTGAAGGTGATTGATTTTGATCAAACAATAAAAACGCATGTCCATAACTACAGCCCCTGTCTTTTGTTTTACACGGTTGTGCCAGTAGAGTTCAAACTAAGAGGTGTGTACATTGATCTAAACAACTGCTTTTTATACCCCTCTTCTAAAATGGTGGTCAGATATGGACGGTTTGGTGGCTAGGAGCTGTCACTGAAAAGGTTAGGCCCCTTGGTCCCCTGTTGTCTCCACACACAGAGTACAAAGACAGACAGCTGGTGCTGAATGTCATTTAGAAGCGTAAACCTACTGAAGGCTTTGAATGACATCACTAACTCTTTCTGAAGGCATCGAGTGGCTCGGTCTCGATATTATGTTTCCTGAGTGGAATGCACGAGCGCAGCAGCTGGTGGCTTTTCACAGCTCAGAGAGAACCAGACCAGGTTTGAGACTTTGTATATTTATGTTGGAGAATGATTTTACCTCTAGGTTTTCGGGGCTGTTATTCTGAATGAAATAATATGCAGAAGCCAAGCACAGTTTCAGTAGAGAGGGACTGGCAGCACCAAGTTCCCTACCAAAGGTCTAGTTTTGCAGCCTGGTGATTCATGTTGCTTATTAGTACTTTAAAAGTAACAAGACTCCAAGAGATTTAATTAAAGAGCATGTACCCTGTCATTACCAAAAACGTCTTCCGAATGTTGCGGACATGCCTGGCAGGGGGAGGGACCATGCATACCTCATGCCTTGATTATATAATTTGATTTATTTGATCATATCATTTGATTATATGCCATAGTGTCATAACTATTACAATGAGCTACCTCGGTATGAAGCAATAATACACATCCATAAAAAAACAAAAGTTCTAATAAAAACAACTTCAGTTCAAGATATATATGGCCTGGATCCCCAATAGCCTGGCAGTCGTGTCCACACAGCCCATCCAAGCTGTTGACCTTGATCAGCATGGGTTCATATCCAATTGTGTCTTTCACTCCAGTTTTATACACAATCTCATGTTTCTTTCTAATAAAGGCATTGAAAAGCTGAATCAAATTAAAAAGAGAAAAATACATGATTTGTCAAGATCTTGAGCAACAAACTATCCTATCCACCTAGCTGGAACGTCACAGTGCCTGCTATATGACTAGTGAGGCTCACAGTTTAGCAAATTTCGCAGTCATTTGTTCCTACTGAACTTGATGGCCTCATACTTAATTCTGAGTATTTATTTATGTGAATAAATACAAATATACAGAATCAAAAAGACACTTGGTTAAGGCTTTTATGAAATTTCAGACACACACATGTTCCACAGTCAGAGCGGCGCTCGACTGGTGTAGTACATACATGCTTGCGTACTTTAGCAGAAAACTGCATCATCGTCCAGGTGTTACTGTTGCTTATGTACAACTGAGGATTTAAAAGCATGGATAATGGTACAAAAACCTGGAGAGGACTTAAGTGAGTTTGTTATATAGATTGTTTTGGTGGAAAAATGTGTTTATTTATGTTGGGCATATTCACTACGCTACACAGTCATATATGGTGTCAACAATGTCTACGTTAAGCCTAGTCTACAATCACTTGAAATTTCAATTACCTCTGAAGACGAGGGTCATGGAAAAAGGGGGCAATTACTGCTGAGCTCTATGATTTATATCATAACAAATAAACAATAATTCAGTTCCTGAGTACACATGTTTCTATCTGGAAAAAAATGCTGTTGTTTTTTCTTCAAACTGCTTATTTGGTTTTGTTAAGCAGACCCTAAAACAGAAATCAAACCATGTCTGAGTATTGGATAGTTCTCTTTACTACTGAATGAAATGCAAACTGAGCTGTGTGAGACATGCTGAAGGATTTATAAACCGTTATGCTGAAGCCATGAATCACTGAAAATATTCCTCACTCTGAAGGATTTGTGATTTCCATTCAATGAGAGTCATGTGCTTCTCTCTCAGTGGAGGGAAAGAGGCAGCTTAGCCATAGCAGCTTAGGTCCAACAACAGCCAAGAAACCATCAGGGAGGAAAGATCATCACATCCACTTTGAGGATGAAAAAAGCACACAGAGAATCTATTTGTCTTCAAAAATTTCGAGGGATTTTTTTATTACTGTGTATGGACTATGCTGCTTTTTGTTTCAGATAAACCATCAACTTGAGCTCAGTCGTCCATGTGGCTGACACCTTTACTGGTAGTCAGTCATTCCCTCTCTGTCTTGTTGCTTGCCATGTTTTAATTTCCTCTTAAAATAATGTTCCTCTGAGCTCTGTTTGGTGTTCACCTTCAGTTTTTGTTCAGTTGGAAGCTGGTTTGGAATTGGATGCACGCAAACATAGTAGAAATATTTGCTAAATAAATGTGCCTCAGAGTGAATCATTCGCCAAGACTTTCAAGCTGGATGGTGGATTGAAGAAATCAGAGTTTGTTCTTTACTTGGCTTTGTGTCTCTCAGACCAGGTTGTAGTTGATGGGAAAATGTACTCTCTTTGTAATCCCACCAAAAGTGACTTCATATATTTGAATGTGAAGTGAATGTTTCAGACATAAATGCACTGGAGTTGAGCATTTTTTCACTTTTCTGTTTACTTCATGCTCATTCTTGTTGGGGGTTCTTTTTGCTTTTCTGTGTTGTCTGTCCATACCAATAGTTTCAAATGGTGTGGCTGGTGTACTTTGAGAACCTGTACAACCATGAGTTCCACCTACCAGTTATTGTTTTAGGTGGGTTAACTTAGCTCCAAATCCTGTGATATTTAACAATCTTAAAAACATTTAGGGAATGACATCTTTTGCAGTTAACAACACTAGAAGGTGGGCAAAATCACATTTTTTTCTCTCTCTCTCAAGTTATTCTTATTTTATGAAGCAAATCCAAAAATGAATCCCTAAATTCTGAAATTTCACCTGGTGTTTTTTTATAAATGTCAAACTACTTTTGCTTTCTGTCTGATTTTGTTAGTAATAGATAATAATAATAATAATAATGAACTTGTACAGACCAATGTGATTTTGCAACAGATGTTTTAGGGGCCATTTTTCATTATCATGCTGATAGTGTGACTTAAAATTAACACTTGATTAAGTTGTGCTGAGAGAAAAGAATTTGGACTATACAGTTGTCTGTGTGGATAAGTGAGGTTTACAACGTTTGTATTTGGAAATCAAAATTAAATGGTGTTTTTGGAGCACTTGATAGTTAAGGTAGCCACCTTAACAAAGACGCATCTTAAAAGTAACCAATTTTTCTGTCCTCTCAGGTTTTGGGACTCTGGTGTGCCTATAAGCCCATCTGTTTTACCCATGCTCAGAAAAGACTGTTTTAATGAAAAGCCTTATAAGCACAGCCTGTCTACAGGACATGTCTGACTGCAGAATCAACAGCTGTTTTGTGTCTGTGGCGCTGTGCTCTGATGTTTACTCTCCTGGCATAAACATGTGCCAATTATCGAAGCCAAAGTGGGTGGAAGAAACACCTGACTCTGGCAGTTTTCTTATGTGAAGGAGGTGGCATATACCTTTTATGGCATCATTTGAGAAAATACTTCAGACTATTTCAGCATATATATTTCATAAAGGTTGGGCACTCATGTATTTTTCTTATGGAAGAGGGTGGTGGTTAACCGACCATAAACTTATTTTTTTTGTAATAAAATGTGTATTTTGCAGTTTATGGAACTTCAGTCTTACCCCAAAAATAACTAAACCCAAACCCAAGTCACATTTTAGGTTAAAAGCAACATTCTTCTAAGGCACCTCCCCGGTTAAAGGCAGCCCTGCTTTGTCTTCAAATATGCATACACATCACTTGTATTGATTATATACAAATCATATGTAAATAAAAGCCCTGATGCCTCAGGGAATTCTTAACAATGTGACAGATAATTCTTTAGTGTGTTTCATATGTGATGGGATCCTTTGCTGGTGATTCTCCTGCTGAAAAAAACTGAAATATCATGAAAAAAACAACTATGTATCTTCTAAACAACTGTATGATTAGAAGAGCTATTACTAAAGCTGTTAGAAGAAGCAATTTTATTGTAGTTACATGTTATTGTATTTCTGAGAGATAACTCTAATGGGTGTTGATTAGCACAAGTCAAATGTGGGTTTTTGAATATGTGGCATTATTGACTTGCGAGCAGGATCAATGTGTAAAGCACATGTGCACACCAAAGCAAAGCAGCCCATTCTGCAGTCAGCCGTGCCGGGCTAATGTTTAGACCAGATGGGCTTTGGAGCTCTCATAAGATGGTAGCCATGACAACCATGCACTCTGAAAGAAATTAACTTTGCTGTGCGCACAGTTCATCAAGTTAGTCAGATATATTGACTTTTGCATAGACAAAGGTTTGGAGGAGAAAGAGGGACAGGCAGTTTGTGAGGAAAAGTGGTGCATTGTGAGGGGTTTGGGGGGCAGGTTAGTGGGTTTGTATGCTCAGAGGCCCATTTCTTAATTAGAGTGTCCATGTGATGCAGCTAGAAGGCACAGAGAAGGGTTTAGACTCTCTGTGTAAGCTTTGCACAGTGTGCTTTTGAGCCAGCCAGGGTATCTGCTCAGGCTGTGCTGATTAAACAGGAAAATCCAAGACGAACAGGTCTGTGGAGTCTGATCTGGGCTAATGTTCAACAGAAGATTGACCCCTTCTGAGAAACAGACTAGACTAGTGTGTGTCATTAGGTCAGAGCTAAGTTTGTGCCTTATTTAGATCGTTTTATATGTTTTAAGGAGATCAAGATGGTTGCTTGGACTTTAAATGCTGCTCCTGTGGTGTCAGTTTAAAACCAACTATCATATGGATTTATACTATTTAAAAAAATCCCCTTTCATCATGAAGATTGAAACAGATCTTTAATGAAAACTAGATAGAGTTAGGTAAAACAAAAGGTGTGACAGGAGCACTTGTTGGCAAGATGTGCTGTGTTTCCAGTTTTTCAAGAATACCTGCCAGACAAGTTTTAGTAAAGTAGAAGCAGGGTTAATCCCACGTTACTGTCAAAAACATAAGATGGCTCCTCAGACCATTTCTCATTTATTATTTTACCTTAGAATATGCTTTTTTTGTAAGCCGTTAATTAGTAACTTACAACTATAAATGCCAGAACGCAATAAACACCCTTCTTAATCTCAGCAGACAAAGAAATTATATTCAGCAGTGGTGAATTCTCCCTCCCTTTAAACGACTCAAATCTGAAACTCAAAGTAAGTTTCTGATTCAAAAAATGTTGGATCAACAAGAATCACTGTTTCAAGAAAAAAAACTGACAATCCAGTCAGTTCAGCGTCACTCTTAAAAGACTTCACTCATCCAGTGTTGTAAAACATACAAACACGGTCACCATTTAAGACTGGACAATTGATTTTTCAGTATTTAAATAGTCATTTACATATTAGAAAGGTAACCAAATTTAGAATATGTTTTTATCTATTTTTTCACTGGTACCTGGCTCTAATGACCAACAAAGATAAAAAAGGAAGATAAACAAAAAGCAGTGGTATTTCTGTCAGCACATTAACAGCCATTTCTGTTGAGTGCACCGAGCCAACAAGCCCCAGCCAATCTCTCAGAACCTTTGAAATAAATAACTTGGCTTTCTAAGAATACTTTTCCTCAATGTGCAACACTATGTTGCCAGATGCTTCCTGAATACTATAAAACAATGAAGGATAAGTGGGGACATTCATCTCAATAGCTGTCATGACTGAGTGGATCGTGGATTTACCAGTTAATCTCCTCTGTCCTTTGTCTGCCTTAAATTATTTTAGTTTACCTCCAGGGGGGTCAAACAAAACTGTGTTATTGGTCATCAATCTGCAGTCAGTTTTAACATGAATATATTGGGTTTGCCTTCCAGATGCAAAAGTTGAGACTGCCTTCAGGTGGTTAGGTAATGTTGTTTTGTTAAGATATAAATCCATCAAGAAAAGTGCACATCTTTTTTCAAGATGAGTTTTCAGATTTCTATTTCTGATTGTAAAACTGCTGACTGTAAACAAAACAGGCATTATTTCACTTTAACCATATTTAACCATATTCCCAAACCTGAACTAGTACTGATGCTAATACATTTACATTTCATGTATTTTTTTCTTCAGTCCTTAATCTCCTTAATTTGAAAACAATAAATTCCATAAAAATGAGCTGAGAGGCTCAACTTTTGCTTTCTTGGAAAATGCTTCAGAGCCTTTAAAGAGTGTAGCAACGCAACAAAGAAGAAAATGGGACAGACCTCGTGCTTCAATAGAGTGAGGACTGCGGTGGGACTCTCCATAAGTCGGCCACATCTGTCTTGCATTACACATGAAGAACAATGTAAATTGTACAGAACCCTTCTGCTTCTGCGGGGGGAAGAAAGCTCTCGGGAGAACAAATTACAAACAGAAAAGTCTGTCCTGTGTTTCTGCAGAGATCTATTAATCATATCTTTAAATTAAAAATAAAAGAATTGGGATACTGAATAGCATACAGTTGCATGCATTCATAACTGGAAATCTCACTGAGATGAGACAGAGGACTACTAGGTACAGCAGACACAACTGGCACTTTACATCCTTCTGAAAATGTAAGGATACTTTCAAATCTCATATAGAAATGACTCAGTCATGTTTCACCAGCACCCAATTTCTCAGAAGGACGGTTTTACCTGCAGAGCTGAATTGTTTTAAGCCAAATGTCAAGGGACTGCAAAACACAGTAAAAGCTCTCAGAATGAAGAAAAACAGGCTTCTTGTCAGTGGGCTGCTGCGTGATGCAACCATCATGATGTCATAAAGTTGGACCACAGTGAACATCAACAGGAAGCAGCACTGCTCAACTTGATTTTAAAAAAGGAGTTGAGGATGTGCAATGTAGATTTCCTCCTAATGAAGACACTTTTTTTAGAGAGAATGATCACAATTTATACCATGAACTTGGCATTTCATTCTGCAAAATAAGCTGTTCTCACTAAAGATCATCACATCTTAAACTAATAAAAGTGTAATGACACAGGTACATCCAATAATCCATACAAGTCAACATGATCCTGGGCTAAGCTGAACCCTACTGTTTGTAATTGCTGTTAGCATTCATACTTTGAATAATTGAGCTTTCTGGGAAATACTCCTAATCCCTTTATTGTAGAGCTGGAGCCAATCAAAAGTTCATATGGTAAACAGAGATAATCAGCCAGCAGCTGGTTTGCTTAAATTCCTCCTGAGACTGGAAACACCTTACTTGACTCTGTTTATTAGTAATAAACTGATTATCAATTCCTCTAAAGCTTTCTGTCCAACAAAATATGACTAATAAGGTTTACTTGGTTTAAAAACTTAATTGAAAAATTCATAATCTCTTGTTGCTCAGGAGTTTGTGTGAGGCACTGTTTCTTGGCAAGCAGTAGTGACTACTAGGAACAGCTTCACGTGTGAGAAGGAGAACAGTATGATTTTTAGATTAGCACTGAAATATGTTTTCAAAATATCAACTAAAAAGCCCTGCTGATGTGGCTGGATAGACTGTACTAAGGTACCAAGAACTGAGGCTTTTCCATCAAGGATTTTATTTTTCTGTTACTTCTGTTTAATGTTCTTTCCCCCTGCAGGCTGGAGCCTTCTCTAATGTAGATCCACCATGTAACAGTCATGTAATATAACAAAAGCAAGTTCAAACACCCCAAGAAATGTTACAATCAAATAGATAGTGTGTAGAGGATTATAAATGTGAACACAGACAGAGAGGCCTATTGTTTCTTAGCCTTATGGGGTGAATGTCATATGTTCACACCGATACAAAGAAAGACACACAGAGGAAGCACAAGAAGCCATGTGAGGTGCATTGTGCACACTGAAGGAGCGTGCCATGTGACATAAATCTCAGTAAGATGCAGCACATGAATGAACATCTGTCCTTGGGGGCATTTGACCATCAATAGCAACAAATGTTTATTTAACTACATCTGTTAACATTGGGCTTCACATGGGGTGTTCTTACCTTCATGGCTCTCCAATCTTCCCTCTTGACTTTTCCTGAAAACAGGAGTGGGAAACTAACGGCATGGGTGTTTCATGCTGCCCTTCTCCATCTTCAGTGCAGCCCCATGTCCATTTTGTTAAGTTTAAAATGTCAGCCAGTTGGGGTGCTGGTTTGAAGGAGTGGTTAGCAACCAGGCATGACCCATGTACATGCCTCTGTCGGTCCGGGTTCAAATCCAGCCTGTGGCCAGTTTTCAGAGTGTCTTCCCCTACTCTCATGCCCCTTTTCACACTGTCCACTGTCATTCTAAGACATTGCTATACAGGTCTCTTGATTGGTAGGTAGTTGAAGAATCCCAGAGGGAATTTGATTTAATTTCAAAGGTTAGGTAAGATAAGTCTGATTAAAGAGGCAGGTTTGCTCATTTTCCTCAATTATGTGCAATCACCCAACAGTAAACATAATATAATATGGAACATTTCCTCTTATGGTAGTGTGAATCTAATCAATGTGACCCTGTTGGTAATCAGTATTGTTCACTCGTGCCTTTAAACTTTTTCCAAATGAAACAACTTTGCAAAAACTGATATTTCCAACAGTTGTCTTATTAAATTCCCATATACACTGCCATCAGGCCAGTTTGTACATAGATTTCCCTCCTAGATTTTCTATTTCTGACAGCCAACTTCTTTCATACTGCTCATTACTGTAGAATAATACTGGAGCCAAATCACCTTTCATGGAAGTGTAGCATTTAAATGTAAGTGCTAAGATTCTGCTTGAGCATTTCAGTCTTAGACTACAAAATGATCTTTAGGAGATACTAAGCTGCTCTGTGCCTGTCTTTGTTGTTTACATAGCTTTCTGGAATGCCGAGTTGTGAAAATGTTGTCCGAGGTCATGAGGTATGCAGAGCAGCAGCTCTATATTTACTGGGGGGGGGGGGACACTGTAGAATGCATGTCATCTGACCTAATTTCACTGGTAGTGGTTGCTAGGGATGAAGTTTCAATCACAGCTCAGCTGAGCTGTCTAACTTTAGCCTCCCTATTTTGAAAGTCCTCAATGCATTTCTATGTTATGAAACTAAAAATCTATGTTGACAGCTAGTGTTTGCAAGGACTTTTATCACAGCACATTCTCTTATCTATATTATGATCCATCCTTTTGTTTGATTTGGCAACATCTGAGATGGGTGAGGATATGCCCCCTATTTACTTGTTACTTTGGACATTCTCTCTCATTATGCTAGCAAGTTAAGAAGCTCTAAGCTAGTGTATATGGAGAAATATGGACATCCTACTTAAATAAATACTTTATGACCTTACCATTCAGAAGGATCAGCCTGATCTAATGTCTGTTGTAAGACAGATCCATCTTGCAATTGTAAGCAGCCAAAGCAGGACGGGCCAATCAAGTGCTTGGCAGCAGGGAGAGGTGGGGGCTACGAGCGAAACAACAGCAGGAAGCCGTTGCTCTTAAAAGAGATTAGCATAGATGCTTACAGCTTCAGTAGCAGTTTTAAGAGATCTGAACTGCACTTCTTAAGTAATAAAAAAAAAAACACTACAAACCTCTCACTAGGAAGGATTTTTTCACTCCACTTCTGACGTGTTTTGGTGAGACATCGATTTTTGATGTGGCTTACCTTCTGTCCTTTACATCACAGTAGAGCCCACCTAAAATGAAATCTGATTGGCCTATCATGAATGTGACTGAAGGAGCGATCCTCTAATCACCTTTTGGATATTCTTTTGAAAAGTACTGCCAATTACCAAACACTGTCTGTGGGCTCTTTACCAGATGGACTTGAGAAATATATTGGAATGGTCCATCTGGCATGTCAGGTTACATACTCCCCCATTTTGAGACAAATGTAATATAAGACATCATTTTAGCTTATGGTGATATCTGAAGGCAAACTTCTAGATGACTTGAGATACTCTATGCTTTTAAGATAATCAAAGCAACGCAGGGAAACTGTGGAGCATGTCCAAAACACATGACATCTGGTCAAGAATGAGGTGTATGTACTCTACCACCATTATATCAAGTTGTGATGGTCAGACTTCAAGAGAATATATCACTTAGTATGATTTAAGTTGGACTGCCATGTTTACATGCATGTGAAAGTTACAGATCTAGTTAGACTACTTTAGTAGTTTATTTCTCACCATTTAAAAAAGTAATGGTAGAGAGAACCACACCTCTTGAACCTTTATAAATAAAAACAACTAAGTTTACTGACATATTGGGGAATTTCTTCAAAATTTGCTGCTTTCTGCAGTTTTTCAAGTGATGTCAATTATTTTTGACTGAGGGCTGTGTGCATTGGGCGAAGGGGCATGCAGGCTATGTGATAGTAGAACCAAAACAAAAGGGCTGTTGTTTATGTGTGCTGCGCAGAGGAAAGTTAACCTGACTGACCTTTTTTCTTAATCTACAACAGAATCAGTGAGCTTTGGCTCCTACAGCAGGAATGTCTTGCCTTACTTCAATGCCGATGTTCTCCTTATAATAGCAGAGCTGGGTGGTAGCTATAATTTGCACCTGAATGAAAATTTAAGTAAAACAAAACTAAAAATAAGACTGGATTTCATATGATTCTATTGCCCAAGTCAGTTAACTAAGTGGCAGGTAAAGTAGATCAGAGTAGTGAGACATAGGTTGGATTTAGTGTTGACAGGCACCTCCTAACCTCTGAAGCTCTTTTTTAGATTAAAATATTATTATAATCATTACAGACTTGAGCAGTTAAATGTGACTTAAAAAGATAGCTGGACAAAAGTTAAATGTCACAATGCTGTAGTTTTTATAGCTCTAGCAATAAGAGTCAGGTAAAGTTGATTTTTTTAAATTAGGAAATTCATATCTCAACTTTCTTGTTATAAAGTGTATTAAGAGCATCAATAAATGAGTTGAGAGGAACACTGTAGCACGCAGAAGTGAATATGAAGCAGCACCACTACATTCACAACGATTACAACAGAGGAAGAAGAAAGCTGCAGTGTTTTAGCTCTGTATACAACGGCAGCAGGAGACAGCTCTTTGTATGTGTAGGAGACCAAGTAGTTATTGAATTAGAGCAGATGCACCACAGAATTTTGATGATGTGCAGTAGAAACAACACTTTCAAATGTCCAGCCGAACAAATTAGTATGTGGTACTGTCATACAATCAAATAAATTATATCAATCCTGTCAACTCTTTCACACCAGTTGCACAGGATGATGTCCTCACCCCTCCCACTCACCTCAGTGCATTACCCTGATAATTTACTGCTGCACTCACACTTCGGCTCAACCAGATTCACCCAGGGGGTAACAAGGATTGACCCAGGTAAAGTTCGTGTGAAAAACTTGGCTGCTACCATTCACACTGGTAAACTCAGGTTAATTTTAGGATTTTCTTCCAAGTGTGGATGAGATTTAATAGATTATCAGTAGGTTTATCTTGGTCGTTCTTGTTGCTCTTTTATATTTTTGCTATTACTATTGCTGTTGTTTCAATAACTGCTTGAATTTTTCTCACTCCTCCAAAAGGCAGGCACAGTTTGCAGTTACTAATAGCCCTGACATATTTATAGTCTCTGAACTGGCTGCATGCTCTGTGTTCTTATCTTTCAAACAGGAAATGCAAATGAGCCCATTTAAGCAAAGAAAAGGAAACGTACACTTGAGATTATGGCTCATTCTCTGGGCTATTCAGCAAAACAGTGGTGTGGCTATGTAAGTGTGTGTTTGATTTACAGTGCTCCCCTTCTTTCCCTCTTCAACAACAGCGGCACTATTTGGCCTTGCTGCCTGAGTCTTAACCTGAAAGTACAGGGACTGTAGTTTCCCAGCAGCTGTCGTTAGTGGTGAATGTCACGTAAGGCTGCCAAGTCACGCCAAATAGACCCCATCTACTATGGCAGCTCTCATATTTCACTGACTCTCTGTGGGAATAACAAAAACACACTGAGAGTCTGGATCGTTAAAGTTTGTTACACCGGTGTTGTTAACGCAAGGATCGCGTTCCGATAAACTGGACAAATTATCAACAGAATCAATGCTTCAAATATAAATCAGTGGATGGATGTTGTAATAATATAATGGCAGAAGTACACATGTACAAGTGTGCTGTACTCTAGTAAAAGCACACTTCAGTTGTATTTCACTGCAGAAGAAATAGAATTACTGCTCTATTAATGTTAAAAGTTAAATGTAATTCAGTCAAAGTTTACTTCAAATACTGGCTTCTTTAGAAGTTTATTTATTATATGAGGGATTGGTTTCGAATTTCACACCCGCTTATTCTATTGACAAACATTTTTTTAGTAATCAAATAGTTCTGCTTAAAATGTTTGTGACATTTTGTTTTCTACTGCATTCTACTGACTATCAAGTGGTAGTGTAAATCAAACAGGCCACCTTTAAACAGTACATGTGTCGATATTCTTAGTAACAAGTAATTTTCAGCAAGTGTCCAAAAAGCTGCTTATTTACAATGACTTGGGTAATAATTTTACACAAGTCATTGGGTAAAATTAGAGTGAGTTTTTTCTTCTTTGGATGTGCAGAGAAGCAGCCTGTGGTATCAACCTTGCTAGTCTCGTGTGATCAGCGTTTAGCGTTGCTTTCTACTGAACAAGATCTCATGAGATGTTACTGCAAACAAACATGGTGGAAGCACTATATGGGCACCACCAGCAAGTTTAAAAGCTGATGTTTGGATGTACAGTATTTTAGATTTAACAAGTACAAAGGAAAATACGAGTTGGACAAAAAACAAGTAATATGCAGAATATGCATTAATGCATATCATTAAAATATGATTAATGTAACTGCTTTGGGTTTAGTTCTTCATGTTAAAACATTTTTTAATAATGTACCAGGTAGGGATGGGTACCTTTCACATTTGAACCGATACTATACCGATGCCCGGTACCTGGGAATCGGTATCGGTACTCAACGGTACCAATTTTCGATACTTTTGCATGTGTTTATGGGGTAATAAATATTAATTTGTTTAATATTAAGATCTCTGCTGATGTCATAATGCTATTGCTGTGCTGTGTTCAAGTCCGGTATGGAAATTCACCACCTACCCAACAGTATGCCTGCTTCTTCCACTCCCACACAGTCACAAGGATGTGTTTAGGTACCTAAACATGGTACCTTTTGTTTTTCCGTGAATCGGTACTCAGTAGTACCTACAGAATTTGGTCGGTACCTCTTACAGTACCTAATTCGGTACCCATCCCTAGTACCAGGTCAAAAGGTCACTTTTTAAATTTACAGCACTATTTTAACTAAGATGTCCCAGACTGAATAAATATCGAATTGAATCGTGAATCGAATCGATTTGAGACCTTGTAATATCCAATCGAATCGATCCAGAAAATCTGAATCGATACCCAGCCCTAATATATATATACATATATATATATATATATATATATATATATATATATATATATATATATATATATATATATACATATATATATATATATATTAAAGGATAAGGTACTTATTTGAATTTGGCTCTAGTGTTGTATGTAGTACATAGTAACTAACTGTCTTGACTTGCACCACCGCATTTGAGTAGCTATTTCTGTTCTTGTATCTTTTTGAGTAGTTTCTGAAATCAGCACCTTTACTTGAATATTTTCCTCTTTACTAAGGTTGAATGATATCAGAAAAAAACGACTTTGTATTTTTGTTAAATAAAAGGCATAAAATCATTTATGACTTTGCTGGAAAGCGTGACAGACCACATGATTGTACCTATTACATAAGATTGCTATGATGAAGCTGAATAAGAGAGGGAAAACATCATGGATGCCAACAGTCACACTGTTTTTTACAATGCTGTGCTTTTGTTTGTCGCTACATTCAATAATGTTATGATGTTTATGATATGTATTCATGGTGTTTGCTTAATCCTAAATGCTGAGAGTTGCTTTCCAAGGTGCCTCTGATATTTCTCCATCATTTTTGGAGCTGTTGTAATGACTCTACAACACACCATAGAGGAAGGGAATTTGTTTCTAGTGCTTGACAAACTTGTGCTCCATCCCATAGTACCATCTGGGGGCTACAACTTTGATTTGTCCACATCCCTGAGTGCATCATGTGCAGAGTTCTCTGCACTTTTGCTGGTCAATGTCTCTGATGTGAATATATCATAGGAGGTAGGGCAAAAATCACACATGCTAAATTCTCTGTTGCAGGGTTGTGAAGTGTTCCACACTTTACTTGTGTTGTCGTTCACTATGACTAACTGCACTAGATGAACAATTCCCCTGGCAGATGGCTCCTAAAACTGTCGGGTCAGGCTGTTATCATGTAGTCTGGCCTCTGCATGAGTCTGCTTTTATTTAATGTATGCACATGTTGGGACTAAAATGTCACCCAATACTGTATGTTAGTGTATCTTAAATACTGTGTTAATCAACACAAAAGAATTTGCACTTGTTTTAGTTTAGCTCTTTCCAAGATGATTAAAAAAAATATGATTTTTGAACTCTAAATTCTAAAGGATAATTGTGGAATAGCTAACTGTGATAGATTCAGATCTCTGTGATGGGTTATTTGCCAAACCCTTCACCGTGACAATGACAAAATTTAGAAATGTTGTGCTGCTCTGATAATAACCAAAAATTCTGATACCATGCATCATAATTCCTGACAGTCCAGTGCCTGATACCCTGGTTATCATGACAGGATGTTATCCTGTTATATCCAAGACTGTCACATTTAGCAGTTGAAAGTTCATTGACCACATTAAGTGCAGGAATAAATTTACAATTAGTTTTAGTGACTTTAAATTCATACTAGCACATTACTTTTGTATCTCTTTGCAAAACCGATTATTACTTGTTGGCTTTTGACTCAGCATGCTAGTTGTGTGGTCTCTGTTTTTATATATATTTTTTATTGTCTTAGTCTGGCTTTTATTTTGACAAACTTTTATGTTTATTTTTTTTATTTGGTTTTAATAGATAGTTTTTATTTTTTTCACCTTGTAGAGTGGTGCAGGGAGTTTGTATTTTTGTAGGCCAATGCAGAAGTTAGCATAGTGCTGGTTCGCTTGACTGCAACCTACTATTAGCCAGTAGGATTTTTCACTGTTTTGGATCATTGCTGCTAATCAGCTCTGTAGAAAACAAAAGTTTATTAAACTTTTATGTTCTGTTCTTTGTGATAATCTTGACAAAAGAACCTCCCTGTCATGATTTTTTTTTTAGCTTGAATGTACTTGCCACCAGTTAGAAGATTTGTGTTATCTACTATAAAACTACAACATGGTAGTTTGACTGAGAAGAAACAACAATATTTCCAGTATAACATCTTATCATAACCTTGTTTGAGAGTTTCCTCATACTCAAATGACTGATGATTGTGCAAACATGATTAGAAATGCTTGTCGTTTTGGAGTTCCTGTTAGCAGTTAGCAACTGTCATTTTATATATACAACAACACTTTGAGATTCAAAAGCAGGCAACACCAGATGCATTCATTATTTTCCATTTAACATTGAAAATCTCATGTGCATGTGTTCACAATGAGCCTTATTTTAGGCATTTAACTGAAACTGGTATTCTAAATCCACTGCAAAACCAGGAAGTCCTTCATGTAAACTTTTGGACCCAGTACTGGACCCTTTCCTGACCACTCTATTCTGTTTTGCTTGGTTTATTTTTACGTTGTAGCTACTGTTCATAACTTGATAAACTTCATTGTTGCTTTAAAATTTCTTCATAAATAAAGCAGAATGGATTGTATTGGGACAAATTGTCAAAACCTTCAACTTCAATTACATTTTCAAAGATATCTTTGATATTTAATTATGGTTAATAGCCACTGTGTAGTTCTATAATATTATTTGGTGAAATACTATATGCCACACGAAGATCTACCAGAACAAGTGGCTCTTTAACCAATCGCACCATAGTGTTGTCATTTATAAAAACACAGAAAAGTGCCCTTTTTTCCATACTTAAAACACATTTTGAAAGAAGCACTTTTCATTTCTATTCAGTAAATACAAGTGCTACTTTACACAAGTAACTTTTATTCAAAGTAACTTGTTTTACTCAAGTACAATATTTGTACTCTTTCCACCTTTAACTAATGTGTGCATTAACTACCCCCCCTTTAGTGACTCTTGTGCAAACTGTGTCCATTGTTTTACAGCACTGATCACACTGTCTAAGTGTACACCCTCACCCCCAGGCTTCAAAGCACCAAAGCAACTGACCATCTATAAATGCCTGCAAATACATAGCTGCACAGGCAACAGCTATGTGCAACGACTGTCTAGAATTCAACACCGGCGTTTAGCAGCCAGTGCCATAACGTCACAGGCTAGATGATAGACTGAGCAGGAGGGAAGTGGATGAGAGCACACTGAAGTACAGAGGAACCTGAAGTGTAATTACAGGGTAGAAGGCTGTGGGAGAGGGAGGGAAACAAAACAACAGCAGAGAAGGGACAAAGAAATTGCTTTCTAGAGGGGAGATTTGTTGGGGATCCAGTTCAAGCCAAGAGAGTTGAGTCACATAAACTGAAACAGAGGGCTCATTTCCCTGGTGGACATTAACTACTAGACAGAAAACCAAAATAGATCAAAGCCTTATAACTTCCAGCAGGCGTCCACACTAAAATCTCCGCTGTGCTGTTCCTCTGGTTTAGTTTAATGCTTTTCTCCTGGCAGATCTGTGCTCAAATAACAGAGGATAAAGTCAATGCTCCAAATGTCCTGATGCCTGCATGGTCAGAGATGGACTTAAAACATTGCATAATTAGTCTGTATGTTTGTCTGTTTTCACATGCACACTCAGCTGGGATCTCTGGCTTTGTTCTGGATTTGCAAAGATTTTTTTTTTGTTGTCAGTGTGGGTGTATCCAACTGTGACAAGCTGCTTGGCTGCCGTGCAGTCCTTTGTAAACCCCGGAGTGTCCCGTAGGATTGGAGCTGCACAGAAAGCAGCTTACCCCCAGCGTTCACCTCTTGACTGCGTTACTGATTTACAGACTGCTCTAAGGGCCAGACAAAACAAAGGAGTAGTCACATGGGGCTGGGAAGTGGTATTCACCCGCTTATCTCATTGTTGTGTTTTCAAGGATCAGATGTTCCCTTTTTGAAAGGTTTCCAAAAAGGAGGGAAAATTGGTTTAGTCCTTTTTGTCTGAAACCAAACTGAGTTGCTTCAACACAAAAAAAAAGTGATTTTGTACTGTAGATATTTATCATCTTTCATGTAAATGTTCAGGAAAATAAAGATAAAAACTCATCATCTGTTAGTGAACAGTAGTCCTCAGAAGCTGTTAGACGGATCAGAACTAAAAGTTTAGCCATGAAGCTTTTAGCTGTTATGCTCCAAAACAGTGGATCTGAGATAAGATTTAGGTATAGAGATCTTTACACACTATCTAAAAAGGTATTTGTTCAGTCTGGCTTTTATGAAGCATTGTATCATTTTTGTGAGTGTATTTATTGTTGTTTGATGTTTCAATGACAATTTTACAATTTATTTTTGTGTTACTAAGATCATAGACTTTTTACCTTTTTATACTGAATCAGTTTAGAGTTTATATTAGTTTTTTTTAAACAGTTTTTGTATGTTTATTTACTTTTTGTTACTTTTTTCAGTTACTTCTTTATTTTCTTGTGATGCCATTTCTCTCATTTCTTATTATCTTAATCAATCACCTTGATTTTACTGTTTCTTTGGCTTTGGCCATATTGGTGTGCATTAGTCTCCAAATAGACTTGACATCCCGCCTCTTGTTATTGTGTTAAATATTATCATTACTTTCTGTTCTTTTTGTCAATCACGTTTTCTTCTCCCCTCTTGCACTTTAAACTGCAACTGAATTTGTATGAACTGTGTTATATATGATATATTTATTGACTGTTTTAAATTTAAGGACATGACCATAGGTTATTACTGATATGCCAGTGATTGTAAACTTATTAGAGAGGCAAATATTGGCAAATGACTGTTCACGCACATTTTTATGTATTGTTTAGAACACAGCCTTTCACATAAAAAGAGAATCAACCTGCTATCCTCTTTATAATAGTCATGCTGTTTTTGATACAAGCATAAAATAAAACACACATTTGATATTGTTGTTATAAAGAAAAGATTATTTTCAAATATAAAAATTTTAGACTCTTTTTTTATGAAGTGTGTTGTCTTAAAGCTCGACAGGAATAGCATTTCCTGGTCTGTCTATCTGTAGCTTGGTGTGTAGACAGAACAAAATCCCAACATAGAGCTCAAAGCAGAGCTCAAAGATGATGGACTATGTGCCATGACCATGTACAGGTGTGTTTTGGGCAAAATGCATCAAAAAAATTACAGCATGAGTGTTTACATGTGTATTCGTCACCTACAGTGTTTCTGTCAGCTGGTGGTCATTCCTCTCATGAACAGTACGAACTTTGTTGATGTGAAGATGAAGGTCATATTTCACCAAATTATTGCCAAATATCAGAAATGATAAAAGAAAACACATGGGTGATTTCTGCAAAATTGTTGCCTTGTTATTCATAAAAATCTTTGGACACATCAACAGCACCAGACAGGTTTTCACAAATGTTCATTTTTGTATAAATTCAGACAAAAATGACACATTAACATTTATTTATTAAGTTTCTCTGCTGGAATCCATTGCAATATTCTCCAGTATGTGTGTGTAAGATGCATTGAAAAGTTTGTATCAATAACTATGCACAAGCTTTTCTTGACAAATGCACTGATATCTGACTGCTGAGACGGTGCACTGTTGGACATTCTGATTATTAGCAGCAGACTTGGAGGGAGTGAGTTGTGTTCATGTGGCTGTGCGCCCACTAATATATGTTTTCCACTAAACACTTAGACAATTCTTTGCACCAGACTTAAGACATGAGACATCTTTGTTGGTGGCCTTTGGTAATCTTCATCCTAAGAAGTTATGGCAAGCACCTAGCTGACAACCACAGCAGTGACTATCCATCAGCTTTCTAAACAACATGAAAGTACAGCGTTAAAATTACACCTTCACCAAGAATAGTAAAATGACATTTGTGCTATATTTAAAAATGCTTTTCTGTCATGCATGCAATAGGGCGCTCAGTCATGAAAGATAAAGAAATTCAGCAAACCGGGGCCTCTGGTGAAACCCACACATGCAGAGGTAGAACATGCTAACTCCACAAAGGCCACCCAGACAGTCTTACATGAAACTTTCTTGCTATGGGACACCAGCACAGCCTGATGCACCACCGTGCAGCCCCTATGTCACAACATATTGGCAGAATGTTTAAAACTAGCTAACACAGAAGCTATGATCTGCTAATTCTGATATTGTGCTGTAATACAGTGCATTCCTAGAAGCAACAGATGTCTCTATATTTATTTAACTGTTGTGATCTAGAGCGATGAATAAGCTTGCTGGTTGTCATATATTTTTCACAATATCAAGAATTCACCCAATTACATTACAACATTTGATCTTGTTCTCTTCGGAGCTGATCCAAAAAGTGTCGTAAAATGAGCAGACCTGCTGCATCTGAAAATATTCAAATGCTGTGGGATATGAATGAAGATGTCTCCCGAAAGAACAATTGCCATTCATCAAGTTAGGCTGTCTGCGTTTCACCAGTCCCTCATGGTTTTCTTGTTCTCATTTGTCAGAATAACATATTTCAATTCTAATAACTTTGACATAATAATAAAGAGGCTTGCGTCACTTCTGATTACAAGGCTGACGGTGGTATCCCGTTGTGGCACTTTACATCCCTCTGTGTCTGACAGTGCTAAAAGGCAGATTAGTACTGCAACTTGTTGGCTGAGCCGCTTACGAGACTCTTCATTTTCAGACTCCAGCAATGTCTGCATATCAATTTTCAAATTGTACACTTTTCTTGTTTTTCTATCTTTGGTTTATTTTTTAAGAGTATTATAAGGGCAGGGGTAAGACCTTGATGAGGTTAGGACAATAAACAGAGTCAAACTTGGGAGAGACAGAGGGGGAAATGATATGAGGGACATGTACCACAAGTCAGAGCTGTACTCTGGCAACTCACACTATGAACAACAGCTCATTTACTTGGGGCTGAAGGACCTAACCCCTGAGCTGGCAGCACTCATCACCAATCGTTTTCAGTCATTAAACTTTTTTACTTTACATTGCTCCAGTCTGTACTGCATCAGACTACAAAGTTTAAGAAATCATCTGCTTAATCCATCACAAAAGGGAACATTTGGGGGCATTTTATAATCAGACATGACCTACATAATTCTGTGTAATCCTCTTAAATATTCATCCAAAGTGGTTTTTTCCAAGAAATGATGCTTGTAGGAAGCTAGGTTTTTGAAATATACATCCATGTTTGATTTTTTTTTTTCTTAAATTGCAGAAAAGTCTCCTTTTTGTTTTATGAACCCATTTCCTGTTCCTATTAGATGACTACAAAACATTCTTCTACCAAACTGGAATCATTGTATTTGGTATTTGGGATGAGATTCCCTGATTTTTGTTAGCCTTCATATACTTTAAGACACCTTTGAGGCCCCTTCCCCCAGTCATTGACCTGAGAGCTGTCTTTGTTAGCGGTGTGCTGCCTCCCTCTTCCACCTGCTAACAGGCAGCTGGCTGCTCTGTTGTGACAATGGTGGGAGCTTCCAGACACCCTCGTAACAGCTTGGCTCGTTAGAGGGAGATTTAGCACTCTAACTTTGGGGGTCTGGAGGGCTGCTAATGTCCTAGAGGGGTGATTGGCTGAGGGGGTGATTATGTCTACCAGCTTGCTTGACTGGGCAGAGTGTGGTCTGACAATGTCTTGTGTGACTGTCACGCTTAAGACCGTTGATTGAACAATGGCTAAATAGTGCCTTCTCCTCATTTGTGGTTAATGTAGACAATGTTGCTGTTGATCAAAATTTATTTAAATTCAATTTTTCTCTGAGTTGAATAGTTGAGTTCACATTGCTCATTTGGGGGTAGGGTAAGAATTGTTTTTCCCCCACTTAAGGCTCTAAATCTATACTTTTAAAATCACGCTGGTGCCTTTAATTGACTTTTAATGGCTGTGGCTGCCTTCAGCTAGAGGAGGGACTCACTGAAGAGAAAGCAGGAGGGTTCAGCCTCTTTGGCTCTGACACTGAAAGAAATGAAAATTAAATGACACCTTGTGTTGGAGATAGTTGTAGATTGGAGATATTGCCAGCAGTACCACAATGGTAACGAAGTTCAATTGTTGATTATATGACAGAAGCTCAAATACAGACTCTTTTTAATCTGTCAACAAGATTAAATTACTTATTGTTGCTCTGAAGATGCCCAGAAGCTAAACAATGCTTAGCCCCTTTTTTAGTATCCTAAGGATTTAAAGAGATTCGATCACTGCTGTTGCTCTGAAGATGCCTACATAAAACAATGCTCACAGAGACTACTGCAGTGCTAGAAGTCCGTTGTTGCTTCTTGTTTGCGTTCTATGTTGCGTTTCCAGGATGCTGCACTGTGTCATGCCAAGGTGAAGTTATGCAATTAATTAGGTAGTTCAATTTTTACAGAACTGTTATACTTTTAAAATCACGCTGGTGCCTTAATGGTCCTGGATTGACTCTTCTGCTGTGGCGTCTTCAGCTAGAGGGCTCACTGACTGAGAAAGCAGGAGGGGTTCAGCCTCTTTGGCTCTGACATTGAAAGACTGGTACCTAAATGAAGCACCAAATCTGTGTTGTGATTGGAGATATTGCCAGCAGTACCACAATGGTAACGAGTTTCAGTATCCACCTTTTTTATAATACAGCTCAGTTTCTGTCAAGCAATCCGATTCAATTGTTGATTGCCATATGACAGAAGCTAAACAAATACAGCTCCATTTTTAGTATCCCAAGGATTTAAAGAGATTCGATCACTGCTGTTGCTCTGAAGATGCCCACATAAAACAATGCTCACAGACTACTGCAGTGCTAGAAGTCCTACGTTGTTGCTCTTTGTTACAGTATTGCGTTCTACTCCAGGATGCTGCACTGTGTCATGCTGCTGTGAAGTAATGCAATTATTTAGTTGGCACAACCCAATCTTTCTGATTTGCAAAACTGCCTTCATGTGAAGGTTAAGCTGGCAGTGAAAATGTGAACAAGATTAACCGCTTCAATTCTTACAGAACTGTACTGAACCAAACTCGCCAATTGGTGAAAATGCAGCTCAAGTAAAACTATGAAAACTAGACCAGATATATTCTAGGGCAGGCACCCTTCTGTCATTTTGGCCAAGTAACTGGTTGATGAGATCTCATCAAAATGAAAGTGACAGTCACTCAGGTCACTTTCATTTGTAAGAAGTGCTGAATCGGCAGTGATAGGGGTGAGACTTAATGTCTTTTTTCATTTTGAGTGACGTGTAATATATTTTTGCTTATGCCTCTCTATTTCATAAATAGTATGGTTTGACAGGTTTAGAGCATCTACAGACCAGCTGCACGAATCAAACTGGCCTGATGTGGCTACAAGCAAGTAGGGAGCTTGTTGTCCTAGACTGAGCAGTCTTCAGTAAAAGCTGTTCTCCAAAAGGTGTGTCTTGGACGAAAGGTAGACAAACCCACAAGATTGTTTCTGAATATATTTAATATTTAAAAGGGCATATTTTTAACTGAGAAAAAGAAGAGCAGCATGGAGAAAGAAAGAGAGAAGTTAAAGTGTATCGGCAACACATCTTTATTATGCTTTGATGATCATATCACAGTTTTCAGAAACAAGCATCTGTTTTTAACAGGGACTGAAGGTTATCAGGTCTTGAAAATACTGTCTTCTTTAAAGATGACGGTCTGTCTGCCAGATTGATAAACATCCGTAACCAGTTCCAGATGTGACAATCAGCCACATGAAGATTACGCCAAATGAAACATGCCAAATTACCTCAAATATTTAGCCATTTTTCCTTTACCCCAAACATCAGTCAGTGCCTACAGTGAGCATATAGAAGTTTACATTAACAGGAGGGCCTTTGTGGGAATCTAAAGCTGGCTCCAATTATGCTTTCAAAGCATGTACAGCATATTTTTCTGAACTTGACCATAACAGGAGAAGCTGTGACAAGGAAATTCACTCAGAGGTCCAAGGACATTACTTCCTGATTTCCTCTGCATACTACATTTGACTGATTGAAGTTTCCAAGAACATAAATTGGAGTGGTTACAGTTTAATGCACATGCTTTCATAAATGCAGACATATATCTTTGAAATTCATAAAACCTATCATGACTAACTTCCTCATAACACATTTTCCCGTAATGTTTTGTACTGGACCTGCAGTTCATGCAGCCATGTTGTTCTTTTAGTCCCACAAAACTCTGTGGAATAACTTCTCAGGTTAAAAGAGATTTTTATTCTTTAAAAAAAAGGCAGATACTATTCGGTGTAAGCAAGCATGTGCAATATATGATTTCAACTTAGCTTTTAGGAGAAAATAAGGAGAGGCTGAAACTATTAAAATATGTAATATATAAATTCTTGTTTTAATCATCAAGCATTAATGTACAATTATTCTTGTAGCAGCTCAACTCAAGAAATACTTGCAAATAATAGCATTTTAAATCAAATCCAGGCACCTTGCTGCTCCTCAGCTGCCCAGAGCTTTATTATCTGGAGGAGGGTTGCTTGTAATTATGATGGATTAGACTGCGGCTTTGTGCCTGCGCACTGCAATTGTTTTGCAGATGCTGCGGATGTGACATGCATTAATAATTGAGGAAGGCAGACAGAAATCAATGTCATACTGGAATGACTGGAGTCTGTTTGCTTCTGGCAGAGAGGGAGGATAGGAAAAAGAAAAAATCAAAACCATAAGCTCAGTTTGCAACTAAAGCCTATAAAGACATGTTATTTTCTATATATCTTATTTATTAATTCATCACAGAAGACTATAGAGTATGTGCTGTAAATTAAAAAAAACTCACTACCCTCTCTTTTTTATTTGATCTCCAACAAAGCTTCTTTAAGCTTTCCTGTTTTATCATTTCAGTTCAGAAATAGTATTAATATTTGCTTCAAGTGTTTTTTGCTTGTATAAATGTGAGTTTATTTTTCATCACATGGACAGGACAGTAACAAAAGTGTTACTCACCGTGACAGTCAGTTGCTTAAATTTTGTAATCAATACTTTAAAGATGTTTTTAGACGTGTGAGAGACAACAGCTCCAACAACTATTTGTTTAACAAACTAATAAATTAGGGGAATTGAGGAATGACTCTTTATTCAGCCTTCAGCAGAGATATGGCTTGCATGTCGCAAAGCCTTGAGTAAGTGGGAATGTTGAGTATTTGATTTGTTGGTAGGAATTTTTCTTTGAGTTCATCATTCAGTGTTTTTTTTAGGTTGTTTTTCTGTTCTTCTTTGCCAATGAGACTTATTTTAATTCATGAGTCTTATGATACATGGGTGTAAAATGTAAGAAATATATCATATCATACATTTGATATTATACATATATTTTTTTTAACAATTCCCTTATTGATTCTTGCAGATTTTCCGTTTGGGCAAATGTTGGCCTGTAGATTTTCAGTGGCAACAATGTCAAACACATGTCAGCATAGATAACTGCTACTGCAATATGCTGGTGTTTCCACTCACTTAAGGTTGGGCAGTAGGCACTATTTGTAAAATATTAAGCCATAATTCTGACCGCTTCTGAACCCTGTCAGTTGATGGAATTGATAAGGGAATTGATTAGCTAAAAGACTCATAATGTTGATGGAGCTGTTAAGGATTCTTGACTGGAATTGGTTTTCGATTCCCATCTCTATATTTAGGTATACTTTTGTTTCAGTAAAACTTACCAGACATAAGTCATTATTTTTGATAGCTTCATATATCTAGAATTGATGTAATTTACAGCATAATAATTTTGAAAATGTCCTGAATTCCTGTTAAATAATGGTTTTGGTAAAACCATGACAACTAGCGAATAAAGCTTTTAATACAAGACTATGAGACAGAGGTCAAGTTTGTCAAGCTCTGAAAACAAGACGTCATTCTTTATGGTGTGTCAAATTAGAAAATCCAAAGCACATCAAATAAAGAAAAATTCCAGTGAGACAGCAACCCAGTAAAAACTGCTTTGCGCATTTAGCATCAAGCCAACATTATTTATCATAAAGTATGACAGACAAACCAATACAGTTTAGTACTCAAAATACAGAATTATCAAGTTTTCTTTTCAGTGTCAACCCTTCAACTTCCATTGTCATCTTGCTGATCATAATTCTAAGTTGGGGTACAACTATGTTGTCTGTAATGCCTGTCTGTGTCATTGGTCTTTGACTGCCTGATCTGACCCAGTGATCAGCACAAAAGACAAAACAATCATGCAGTCTGACCTTTGTATAACAATGCATGTAGGGTGAGGAATACTAAGACTGAACAGCTGATGAACAGTCAACTCCTCCTCCCATCTACCATCTGGGACATCAACACGCTGCCCCAAATCAACAATGGTTGTGTTTTCATTAATATATACGATTATTGATTTTAAGACTAAGAGACAAATTCAGGACTATTTTAAACAACACTGAAATGTAGCAAAAGATTAAATTTTGAGGCATATAATAGGAATTAGGTCTGACCCAATGCAGTGGACTGGGACACATCTTGTCTGATGGGAATGTCCTTTGGTTGACTAAGAAGAAAAAATCTGCATGTAGCTGACAACAGTAGTTAGTTTAAAATACTTAGTAGGGTATTGCAATTGACAAATGTTACAGTGTTTGTTATTGTTTTGCACTTTTTTATTCTCCCACCCCTTCAATTTAAAAAGTCAATTTTGGTTTATCTGAGCCAAATATCTTTCATGTTTTGCTGTTTTAAGGGCAAAGAACATTAGTTTCTGTATCTTATAGGTAACAGTACTCATTTGACCTTGTACCTGATTTCTAGATTACTATAAGCATGTGTAACATAATAGACACTTGAGATAATGTACAACATACAAACATTTGACCAACTAAACACACAGTTTTGAGGCAATCTTGATACAGAGAATATGATCACTGTGGGAATGATTTTCTGTGTATTCATTTAACAGTGGCAACATCATGTCATTGACTCTGGTTTGCATTAATTTCTCCTCGTTCACATTCTACTAAGTCGTTGTTGAATCTTCTTTGGGTGATATTCTTTACCTCTACTGATCTCGAATGTTCTGTCTTACAGGACGGACAGAGGGCAGCCCTGTGGATGGACTCTGAGCAGACCAGATGGAAACAGAACAAGCCAGACATGAGACGGAAGAAAGTCTGATGTTAGCACAATTTGGCTCACCTCACAACATCTCTCACAAACTCCAGAATGGAGGCCAGTCTTCTGAGAGTGATTCTGTACAGGCCACTGGGGATACAGACTGGAACCATTTCAAGACCAGTGCAGGTACCAACTCTATGAAGAGGCACAGGGAGACCTGTGACAGTCCTGCTTCAGTGCATGGACTATTTGACCAAGGATCCTACATCACAAATGGAGATTTGATAAATGGGGAGTTAAAAAATTCACTCACTGAGCAGTCCTTACTGGTTCATCAATCCAAGAAACTCAAAGTAAATCCTGGGATTAATGGAAATGACAACTTAGGCTCCAGTTTGTTGGATAACTACCCTGATATGACGAAGGCAACAGACTTTGAATGCACAGCCCAACAAATAGAGATTAAGTTAGAAAAGAGAAATTATAATTTTCCCAATGGAGATATATTTGGTCTGCAAAGAAATAAGCAAGCCCCTATTCCAAATGGAACTGTTTCACCCCCTTCAACTATAGAAAGCACTCCAGGTGATCTTATAGAGAAAACTTTGTCTCAGTATTATCCTAAGCAAGTATCAATTGCACCACAAACATCTAGGTCACAGCTAGATGCTGTCAATGGCTTAACAGGAAATAAACCATCCAGTGAAGGCACTCAACCCTCTTCTTTACCCTCAGGGCTGCCCAATTCAGTACAGATGCCTGACTCACAACAACAGCTTGTGGCAACAAGCAATGTTGAAGAAGGCAGCAACTACAACATTGACAACTATTTGCTGAATGGGTATTCCAATAATTTTGAAGCAGACCACCAGCAGCACCAACAACAGCATCATCAGCAGCAGCCACCATCTTACCCTCGTAAGGAGCTGCCTTTGGGTCATCTACCTGGTATGATCCCACCTAGAGATACAGCCAGTGGCTCACAACAACAAAATGGTCCACAGTCCTATCAAGATGAAACCAACGCCCCAGATTTATATGCGAAAGCCAAGCAGGAGTTTAACCAGGACTCTTTTCTTGAACAGAATGCTCCTTTACGGGTAGCTGAGACTGGAGGATATAGGTCCTTTCCTAACACTGGAATGGAGGGGGTCAGGCAAAGTGAGCAAACAGGGGCTGGTCAGCATCAGCACCGCAACACTGATAAGGGCCATCAATATGGGATTGAAACTAATACCTTAAACCAAAATGGCAGCATCCCACATGGCACTGAGAGTATGGGGTCCAGAGGACCCAGTCACCAGCAGCCACATCATGCTGGATTAGAAAAGGGGATGGAGAGTATGTCTCAGCAGAGATCCAACCTATCTTGTTCAGATCCCCACCAAAGAGATTGGATGGAGGTGAACTCTTCAAATCCCCAACAGCAACCAGCAAGTGGCCCATCAGTACGGGGACAAGAGCAAAGAATGTGGAGTGGCTTTCCCACAAAGTCTCAGTCAGACAAGCAGACAGCTAACACCCAGGTTCACTGCCAGACCTTGGAGCAAAATCCAATGCAAAGATTTCAGTCACAGGGAATTTACAAAGATAGAAGCCAAGTGTCCAACAGCTACCAGCAGCAACAGCAGGACAATCTCCCAGTCCAGACCCATTGTGTTCAAGCTCAGCACAACACTGCCCCTGAGTGGCAGCAATCAAATTTGAAAGCACCACAAATGCAGCAGCCTGTATCCCAGGAAATGTCTGAGCAAAGAAACTTGCCCCATAACCAACAAGTAGAGAGCCGCTTTCACACGCAGATGCAGTCAGAGCACTTATGCGAAGATCCTGATCTGCGGGAAATATTGTCACCTGGGTTTTCAGCAATACAGCAACAACAGCACTCTCATATTCAGAGGCCCCTGTCCCAACCACCTCAATTTGAAGGGCAGCAACTCAAATCTCCAAATTACAGACCTCACAGTCAACCACAGCCAGGTCAGCAGCTGCTGAAACAGAGCCCTCCTTTTGGAAACAGCTCTACTCAGCCCAATAACCAACAATTCCAGCAAAATGACAGTCCAGTGTTTGGTTACAATAAAACCACAGAGATGCAACAGTTACAAAATCACAGGCACTTTCCACCAAACTCAGGCACCAATACCCTCAAGTCATTTCCACCACAACGACCAAACAACCACTGTCACCAGCCCAACCATATGGACATTTCACAAGTATCAACGCAGGTGTTTCCTAAAGTTGAACAGCAGTCAAGGGGATCATGCACTCAGTTCCAAAGGGGACCTCAGTTACCTCCTGGACCCTTGAGCCCTCATGGGGACTTTCAGAGACATGCAGCCTTACGTATGCATCTGTTACAAAGGCAAGAACGCCAAGGCCCTCCACATCCACCTCATAGCCTCAGTGACTCTAAACACGGCTTAAGATCTATCAAAATGGAAAATGGACCCAGATTTGAGGTACCCTGTTCACAGAAGCTAGATCAGCAACTAAAGATGCCAGATGCAGGCATTTGTGGAGTTCAAGTCAAGCAGGAGAATCAAGAATCTTTATGTGAGCAAAGCAAGAGACAAGGAAGCATTCTGGCATCTATGGAACAAAGTCTAAGGCAGTACCAGCTTTCACCTGTGTTTGAAAAGAAGTCTTTTGTCATTAATTCATCAAAAGTCAAGGTGGAATCCTCTGGGCCTGTTACAATCCTATCAACCAACACTGACTTGAATGGAGTAGAACAATCTCTAGCTTCCTCAGTCAATGTAGCACTAAAGAAACCCCCTGATTCTACCCCAAAGAAGGAACACCTACTGCAAAGCTTTATGGACTCTCCTATGAAATTATTGGACACACCTATAAAGAATCTACTGGATACCCCTTTGAAAACACAATATGAGATTGCATCATGCCACTGCGTTGGTGAGTATCCTAGCGTTGGTCCTAAACATTACTGCTCAGTTGATCTGTAAGTATTGACATCTGCTCTTCTCATATTTAGAACAAATAAGTGAGAAGGATGAAGGCCCATACTACACTCACCTGGGGTCAGCGCCTAATGTTGCCAATATACGAGATATGATGGAAAAAAGGTAAAGAATTGATTTCATGTTTTTTTACTTGATTTTTCGAGAGAGTGTTTGAAAGTAATTTACGTTATACCTGGGTTTTATTAGTTATGGTAATTTTAATTATTGCCTATGCTTTGAAGGTCTGGACTCACAGGTCGTGCCATCAGGATTGAAAAAGTAGTATACACTGGCAAGGAAGGGAAAAGTACACAAGGATGTCCCATAGCCAAATGGGTAAGAATAATTCTTGTATTTTTCTTTTGAGATGAAAGCAAATTGACAGCTCTTCTGTTTCATAGAAATCTGTCCATGAGAACAGTGATCTGTATGTGCGATGTTTCAGGTTATTCGACGAGCCAGTGTAGAAGAAAAGCTGCTGGTGTTGGTGCGAGAACGTACTGGTCATAGTTGTGACACAGCCTGCATCATCGTGGTAATTCTTGTATGGGAGGGCATCCTCCCCAGCCTGGCTGACCGTCTCTACCTCGAACTCAGTGAAACTTTGAAAAAGCACGGAGCCCTCACCCAGAGACGTTGTGCCCTCAATGAGGAGTGAGTGACAGCAACTACAATTCACAAATGAGTCACAATGCGCTCTTGTTTAACAGAGGAAATGTATTCCAATTTTCACAAGCAACTCCTGCATTTAAAAAAAAACATCAGAATTAACCTCAAATTGTCTCATATAAAAATGTAAAGCAATATTGGTGGTATGACAGGACAATATTTTAAGCCACTGTCGCGACTGCACAATTAGCAAATGCAGTGAATACATGGCAGGATGTGTTGTCATCAGTAAGATCTGAAAGAAATCTTACTCCCACTTTTGTGCTATTTAACTTAAAGGGATAAGGGATCAGTATTTTTGAAGTGGGGTTGTATGAGTTCCATATGGCCACTAAGTACATTAGATGCAGTAGAAAGTTCTCCCCTCTCCCTCAGTAAGCCACAGTCTGTAATAGTCTGTTGCGCAGAACTAGCCGCAAACAGGGAAGTATCGTACCAAGAATAAAAGAGTATTTTCTCAGTCTACAAGAACTATAATCAAAAAATAATACCACAGTTTAAGAGCACATGCATGTTTTTAAGTGACTTAACTTTTCGAAAATATAAAGTTTATCTGGACCTAACCAACTCACGCCTTGTATTCCTCCGCGCAGCGTTGCTTTTAGCAGTGCAATGCTGCTGTGTTACTGATAGTGTTGGAGCAGCAATATGAAAGTGATGAGTGTATTCTCAAGCTTCTGCTGTTTTGACAGTTGGTCCTAAAGTATATGTGGTACAGTTTCAGCTCATCAAATTAACAGTGAAATGCACAGTTCTCCTCTCTTTTACAAAACAGTCAGAGCCACTTAATATTAAGTCCATCTTGGCTTCCACAGGAGGATATAAATATTTTTTTAGATTGTGTACAGTATAAATACACACTGCTTTTACTGTGAATAGACAGGCATTTCAAAATTTGCCTCCAAAATGTCTGCAATTGCCTGCTGTCTATTTGCATTACCACTGATGTGTAAAGGCTTTCATATTCAATTAAAAAATACCTGATATCATCATCAGTAGTCTGAGAACTGACAAGTGTGCACCCAAAAATGAACAAAAATAGATGTTTGGTCCAAGAAATTAATGTATCTACATGGATTTAACTGCATTTATCTATTTAATTCCCTTTCAAATGAAAATCCTCAATATATAGTGTAAAAGTTAAACACACTGTAATGTCAGTTTTTATAACAATATCATTCAACCATTCTTTGGTTACAATGAACATTCTCCTCATCCCCTCCTCTCCAGGAGGACCTGTGCATGCCAAGGATTAGACCAAGAAGCTTGTGGAGCCTCTTTCTCCTTTGGCTGTTCCTGGAGCATGTACTATAATGGCTGCAAATTTGCCCGCAGTAAAATCCCAAGAAAATTCAAGCTACTTGGAGACGACATGAGAGAGGTAAGTCGAGTACCATTTAGTTATCTATCTGAACTTTGATAACACTTTTTTGTCCAAGTGAAAGAGTTAAAATGCAAATGCAAATATTTGTTTTTCAGGAGGAGAGAATTGAGAGCAACTTTCAAAATCTCGCAACATTGCTAGGTCCCCTGTATAAAACTTTGGCACCAGAAGCATATGGAAACCAGGTCAGTTTTGACTAAATCCTATGTTATTGTCATGCCATGCCATGTTTGTAGCCAAGTTGGTTTTCTGTCATTTGAAAAGGTAATTGAGGACCACAGCAGAAGTGAATGCACCGAGAGCAGGTTTAGGGGTTTCAGGACAAGGCATGCAGACTGAGCATGAGATTGATGTATAAACAGATATGCTAAAAGAGTTCTGAGCCGACCATGCTGTTTCAAGACCTTGGAAGTCTTTAATACCTAAAAAATATTGTCCTGTTTCCTTGGCCAAAGGTGGAACATGAACAAAGAGCACCAGACTGTCGCCTTGGGCTGAAGGAGGGCCGTCCCTTCTCTGGCGTCACTGCTTGTCTGGACTTCTGTGCCCATGCGCACAGAGATCTTCACAACATGCAGGGTGGTAGCACCGTGGTAAGCTTAACTTTGGGGCTCAACTTGTCTACAGTTGTGAAATTTGTGGTGTTCAGTTGTGTTCATGAATGATATAGTTTTGCTCTGAAACATCCAGAGGAAAAAGATTTTAAATCTTGTTTTTATTTACAGGTGTGTACATTGACAAAAGAGGATAATCGAGAAATAGGCAAGATACCAGAAGATGAGCAGCTTCATGTACTGCCCCTTTATAAAGCTTCCAACACTGATGAATTTGGAAGTGAGGAAGGTCAGCAAGAGAAAATCAAATCAGGGGCCATCCAAGTCCTCAGTGCCTTCCGCCGACAGGTGCGCATGCTTGCAGAACCTGCCAAATCTTGCCGGCAGAAAAAGCTGGATGCTAAGAAGGCAGCTGCCAACAAAAATGCCATGTTGGACAGCACTGATGATAAGGCAGAGAAGAACCAACTGGCCAAGTCAAAAGCTGGCACTTATGAGAATACCACTCATGGTGCTACTATGGCAGGTAAGTTGTGTATCTAGACTATAAAATGGCTAAGCATATTGCTGACATTTAGAACTAAATCAACTGCAGAATTGAGCCAATGACTGACATTGACCTTCTGGTTGCTTTATTTTTTAAGGAATTATGCCAGGTGCTGTAGGAGCCACTCTACAGTCAGGTCAACCAACACACCCCCTCGTACACCATCATCAGCAACAGCAGCACCAGAGTATTCTTCCCCCCTATCCTGGCTCAAAAAATACACCGAGCTACCCTTTCTCCAACCACCCTGGATCGTTTCCAAGCACTTCCAAGCCAGGAGGCATGTACCCCCCTCAGTCGCCAGCCCCCACCAGCCCTTACCCCTCACCACTCCATGCACCAAACTCCTACATGAACGGATCAAATCGTCCATTCCCAGGTTATCAATGTAACGGAGGGACGCCCCTAAACAATTACCATCCATATTATGCTTCAGGCCCAAAGCAGCTTGACATGTATCAGCAACAGCGGCCAGCTCTTTACCCAGAGCAGCAGTATGGTGTCCATCAACGCTATGAGGTCAATTATCCACCAAGGTACAACAGTGAGCCAGCTTTACAGGTCAATGGTTACAATGCCTGTGGCATGAGGCCAGTGCACCCAATGAGATCCTTTCCTCCTTTTGGTCCTAATGGAGCCTCAGACCCTCAGTTCATGGATCCCCTCTCAAGAGCACCTCCAGCCCATGGAGGTCTAGACTATACAGCTACAATGAACAAAAGCAACCAGTTTGGAGGATACCCAAATCCATACCTATCTCAGAGCCCTCAAATCTTACCCCCAGGCCAAGATCCTTTCCATATGCAAATCAAAACTGAGATGGGCACACCACACCCACAGATGTTGTCTGCCCAATTAAGTGGTGGTCGTTTATACCCTGGATCACAGTCAGGGTTGGGGATGTCTAATGGTATTAAGCCAGAGCCTGGAACACCTCAGACACCCACCACCCCTCAAAAGCCTGAGATGTGGTCAGACAATGAGCACAACTTCTTGGACCCTGACATTGGTGGTGTGGCAGTGGCACCGACACATGGCTCGGTCCTTATTGAGTGTGCAAAACGTGAGCTCCATGCCACAACACCCCTTAAATACCCTAACCGCAACCATCCAACGCGGATTTCCTTAGTCTTCTACCAGCACAAAAACATGAATGAAGCAAAGCATGGTTTGGCACTATGGGAGGCCAAAATGGCAGAAAAGGCTCGAGAAAAGGAAGAGGATGCAGAGAGGAATGGGGGTGAGGGAACACCTAGCAAAAGCAACAAGAAAGGGGTGAAGCGAGAGCACCCTGAGTCAACAGAAACCACAGGAACGCCTCCTTACAAGCGTTTTATCCAGGCACTTATGGAAGGGTCTTTGTCGTGCACAACAAACACCTACGTTAGCTCATCTCCATATGCCTTCACCAAGGTCACAGGGCCTTACAGTCAGTTTGTATAGAAAATACTCATGAAGAAGAAATCGTTAAGGAGGGTGTTGATGAGGAACGGAGACCACAAGTACCACTGGCCTTCTCCACACACTCCCTCCTATCTGTAAGGTCAGCCCCAGTGTCAGATATACACCTGCGGTCAGATGAGACACAGAACAATTTTTTCACATCAGGTCTATCACTCTTTTAACTGTTAAGCTTTACTAGTTGACTCTTCTAGGAATATACTTATTTTTGTCAACTTTGCAAATGCATACTGAAAAATAATTCTGGTGCTTTCAGTCTGATACAGATGGACCTATTTTCATGGAGACAAAGTTTCATTTTTGGTGGCTTTATTTTTTCATACAAAATTTATTGATGCCATCTTGGCACGTTGCGCTGACTTTGTAAACATCAACATTCAAGGTGCTAAAATAATCACTTACTCCATTCTAATTCAATGCCTTCACACTATAACCACAGTTCAGTCAAGGATTGACATTGCTTGTGTCAAAGACTAGTGAATATATCACTCTTTTGTTAAACCATGAGCATCAAATGATTTTGGCAACTCAGTGTTTTTAAGCACTTTTAATAATGAGAGATGAATCATTTGGTAATTTCTATAAAGTAAACAATCTGATTCAGTTTTATTCCTACATAAAGACTTATTTCTGTCAATTCCGTTCATAAATTTATGATGCAGGCTTGTATGAGCAATCCTTGAAACTTCTGAGTTAATGCAAAAACTGTTTTTTAAACTATCACTGTTTTGGTGCTTCTCTAACATAGTTCTCTTCACTTTCTAACATCATTTTTACTGTACATTGAGCCATTTCAATGGTGAATTCTTAACATTTTGAGGAAAATATGTCAGTGGTGTTGATTTATTTTTTTCAAGACAAACTTTGTTGTCAGCGACTGTTTTTAATGTTCCTTACCTTGGGTTCAATGAACAAACCTGGACTGTGAATATTACATGTAGTTTTTATGTCTGTGGTGCTTAGTTAATGTGCTTTTTATACACTGAGGAACACAAAACAGGGTAAGCTCAGCGTCAGTTTCAGAGGGCAGCTGGCTTGCTGTGGGGTCTCTAATTATTGCAATCTAACTGTAAAATATATGGATGAGATTTGTACAGTAAGTTAATTTCCTTTTTTGGAATTACTGTTATAGATTTTGTGTTGTAAAGAATGCTAACAGCCTATTTCATTGTATTACCTTGGGTTCTAACTGATTTCATATCATGAGGTGCTATACAACCTTCTAAAACAATGTGAGACTCTTTAGGCAATGAGAAGGCTTATAAATAATGTACAGTACAGACCTGTCATATACCTCAAAAATATTTTGGCAATAGGATAAAAAACATTTTTCTCCTTTGTGTATTGTTTTTCAAATGTTAACAGCTTAACTTCAGGCCACCACAAGGCATAAAAGTTCATTTCTTGCTTTCTAAATGATCCTGTAGAAAGTATAACTTGAACTTGAATCTTTGATGTTACTGTAAATTCAGGGACATTTTTAATGTCAACTTCAATTTTTTTACATCTTCACTAACTGTATTCATCTTTTCATATTCTCGTTCAGGTATTTGACGTTGCATCCTGAATCCAAGTTATTTCTTCCACAACTACTAAACACAAAAAACTTTTGAGGAAAAAATAAATTGTCCCTCATTTTAACTTAAATTTTAGCCACTTGGAAGGTGGCAATTTTTTAAAAGTAATTTGAACATATATGCACTGAGTTGACTAAAGGGAAAGGACAATGACTAAATTTAATGAAAGCAATGTGTGATGCTTTTGCTATTCAGCAAGGCCAAGGCTGTGATTACAATAATTGTACAATTAAGTGCTTGTTTATAGTTAAATTTATTTATAACCACTAAGCAATTGTAAAATGACTCGATTTCCCTGACTTTTGATTGAATTAATGTGATGTATAATTGGACAGTAGTGTTGTAAAAACTCCCCCTACTTCATATTTTTTTCAGTTTCTAAAAGCACTTCATTTCTTTTTTCAGGAAAAAAATATGTAATAAAGAATTGCAAACATTTTATTTAAACAAATTGTAAATGTGTTAAAAAAATAAATTATGTTGCATTGTACATACCAAGAACCTGTATTACAGTATTCTGTGATACAAATCATTCATTTATTTTGGTGTAGGGCTCTTCTTGTTCTGTAAAAATTGACCCATAGCACCTTTATCAGCATTTCTCACCATATCTTCAAACACCCCTCGGGCTCTTTCAGGTTTAAAGAATGATCACGGTTAGCTTATCCAGGAAGTCTTTGCGAATTTTTGTGAATTTTCACAACAATGTTTACAGTTTAAGTATCATGTTTGCTCTGACAGAAGTTTTTTTTTTTTTAAACTGTTCCAGTTTTGTAAAATAAATCTTCAAAAAAAGTCAAATTTTGTTGTACAGAACCCAGCTACAGTAGCAGGTTGTGGTTGAGAAAGAAGAGGTGTCTAAGATATAGTGGGTTTAAAAGCATAGCCATACTTGAAGATGCTTACGGTTTCCAAGTGGGTCAACATTACTTGAATGACTTTCTGGGCTAAACTAATGCACTATATGTGCTCAGCTCAAGAGGTTCAGCTAGCAGTTGATATACACTTGGTCTTTGCAGTTAGACACTAAAGGTTAAAGAAAAGTGCAACTTCATGTTATTTTTTTTTCAAGGCTTCCCTTATTCTCCTAATGTTTGGTTTGCTACAAAAAAAGGAATTAAGGATGGATATTAATACTGTAAGTATTGTAATGTATTGAATGCAGTTTATTTGAAAGCTGTTTATTATATCATTCCTGATATTGCTGAGATGTGGGTGTTTTTTTTTTAATAAAATTTATATTTATTTAAAGCAAATTTATTTGATGCTCCAAGTCAATTGCAATCTTCAATTTCTATGCATTCCTGTGTAGAGGGTTTAAAATGTGTCAATACAAATGGGCCTGTAAGAGACGACTTTGTGGTCACAGCTTCATTTTTTTAATTTATTAAAAGCTCAAAGTGCTTACAATTTCAAAAATCTGAAGCATATAAGCATAACTTTCAATCTTGAATGAAGGTTAACCTGAACACTGGCCCCAAAAGAACTGCAGATCATGTACAAAAATATTAACAATTTAGTCAAAAGGTGAACATTTCAGAAGAAGAGATTAACCACTGAATCTTAACTGATGTTATAAAAAATAAATTTGGAGTTCAGCATGACTGTAAAAAGAATCTCACTCATGATTCGTTACTCAACACCACACAGCAAAGGTTTCGTTTTGTCAAATACTGACAAAAGAGTGTTATTAACACATGGATCCAGCTTCAGTTGACACATGCAGCATCTTCATGTACGGATGGAGTGTTGTTGGCTGCAGCACCTTCAGCATTCACACAAAATGCCACTTGTCCACTGTTGAGGAGATGATGAGAGGGTATAAATACTTAACACTTTAAATAATGTACACTTAATGAAGTCATACCTTTGTTCACTTACCTTCTGGTGACAGAGGATGTGCCTTGCCAAGCTCAGGGGCCTAGTGTGTCAAAAAAAGCGCATTTTATTTATGTTATTTTTGTTTGTTGTTATGTTGTTTGTAATATCATATAAATATAAAAAAAAGTGCTTACTGATTGGACCAAACCTCTGGCCTCATCTGGACTAAAACTGAAAGGGCTCTCACTGCAGGAGGTATTTTTACTGAAAGAATGGGGGAAAAAAAGTCAGTGGTTAAAAAAACAAACAAACTTTTATAGTAAACAACTTAGTCACACTCAACAGGATCATTCCTGCTCTACAAACTTACCATTCAATCCCTCCACTGTTTGTCTGCTTCAGCACTAGTGCCCTCCAGTGCTCATGTGTGGACTTAATGATCTTAACTGCAAAGTCCTGGAAAAAAACACACAGGACACGAGTAAACCTACTAGATTGGCCTGTTTAACTCTAGCAGTTTAAACTACCACGAATTATAACCTCTGAGGTCAAACTTGTTTCCACACATACAGCAGGCTGAATTAGAAATGTCTTAGTACCTTGTCTTTGAACTGTCCATTGAATCCAAACTGATTCTCTGGCTTTCCATCAGGCACCTTGTATTTCCTAAACCAGTCGACGGTGGCCTCTAAATGACCAGGTCGGATCTTGCGAACATCTTCAACATCTGAGAAGAAAGTAGTGTACTTAACTTTTGATGAACAATGAGCCTATTTTCCAGAACTTGTGCTGTACAATGTTTTTTTTTTTTCTGTGAGGAGGTTTCATTTCAGGTGGAATGAAATGTGTGGCACGACATATCTTGGTATGAAAGCTTAGCTCAGGTGACAAAAATCTGCTGCCATTATTTAGCTATAACAACCAACTGACAGAAAACTGTGAGATGTCAGATAAATAAATGGACCTTACAATAAGGAAGGATGACACTTACGATCTAAAAATATATCAATATATTATCTGAATAATGAAGCATTAGGTAAACATGTGTATGTGTAATATGCCAGAGACACAAAATGTTTTGGTAAGAAACACTGAATTTAAAACAACACTATGTTGACAATAAAAACTTTGGTTATTGGCCTCAGCTGTAAGCAAGACTTATGAGAATGTCTTTAAAGTCTTTGAGAGACATGTTTTGGGCTTAATCCAGATAAGACGACTGACTTCGGGCAATTCTTATATAATTATCTTGGCTGGATAACCAGTGTATTTTTCCAGATATAAAATGGATCTGTTTCAATCATGTTCTAGATAATAAAGATCCAATGATCCAAACACCTACTGTTAAGGTTCTTAGCATCCGGGTCCTGAGCATTAATAGCGATGATCTTCCAGTCTGTTTCTCCTTCATCAATCATTGCCAAAACGCCGAGCACTTTCACTTGAATCACGTCACCTGGAGAACACACCTTATCAACACAACAATAAGATCAGTCAGTCAGCAAAACTGTAATTTGGCACATTTCTGAATGATACAGTCAGTATACACTGCACAGCTCAAAAAGTCTTACCAGAGAGCCGATCTCACAAACGTCGATTGGATCATTGTCTCCACAACACTTGGTGTCTTCATCTGTGTGGTTTGGATCCTCCCATGTCTTTTCAGTGGAAAAGACAAAAGCATCTTTTACTTTAATATATTATAATGACCTTCTTGAACAGATATAAAGAATAAAAATGTATATATTAGGGGTGTCCCGATACAACTATTTCACCTTCGATACGATACCGATATTGCAGCCTTGAGTATTGGCCGATACCGATATCAATCTGATACGATATCAGCAGGAATAATACAGACTTTTATTACCTATTTTGTAGTATGGACTGTAAGAAAAGGCTTGATCAGGTCAGATTACTCAAACAGAGAACAGTAGTCAGCAATAGTAGGTATGAGAAAAACTGATCCATTTGTTATTAACCAATAGGTTAAATAAATTTTAACCTTAAACACAAGAATATACTACAATTAAAACAACATGAATAAAAAATATTAGAAGACCCTGAAAAGTGACCTCAATAAATCAAACAAAAACATATTTCACCAATTGCAAAATAACCACTGTGTTGAACTTAAACATAAGCATATTCTACAACTGGATAAAATAAAAAATAAATATATTAGAATGGACTGCTTGTATCGGAGTGCTGATATCGGAGATTTAGGATGCAGGCCGATATAATCTGATATTTGTTTTTTTGACCGATATCCGATATCAATATCGGATCGGGACATCCCTAGTATATATCCTCAAATTCAAAGTATTAGGGTCCAAAAATATGTAAGAAAAAAAAAAAAAAAAAAAAAAAAAATCAGTCATAAAGGGTCTATGGACAGAATCATTTAAATGCCTAGGATCAGAAAATATCCTAAAATTAATGGAGCTAATCATTTAATTTATTGAAAAAACACTCTATTATGTTATTTCCTTACCTGTGGGAGAGCTCCATAATTCCAAATGTAGCCTTTATGGGGAAATATGTTTGCAACATACCGAAGCTTTCCTTTCTTTACATCTTGTTTGATTGGGTTCAGTGGTTCCTTTGTTGCGATCTGGAAATAACAGCAACTGTGAAGGACTGAGCGTAGATTTGTAAATATAATGATGCGTGCATGTTTGATTTTCCAAACCTGAAAGCATACTTTATTTTATCAGTGTAAATCCCTCTTAAAGGAAGGTCCCTAAGCACTTTTTGAAATCAAATTCAAGACTCTCAAAGATTATAAGTAAGCACAAACTGGGAAAGATACAATATTTGCTCAGTAGAACCAGCTATAACCAGCACTAATGTAGTGTATTGATGTTTCCCACACAGTTAGTTTAGTAATGTAACAAGCTAGGGTGCTTAAAAATAATGTAATAATAAGATATCAAGGTGCATTGCTCTCAAAAGAGAAGGAAAGAAATGCAGATACGAGGGAGAGTGCTTGTTAGTCTGCAGAAACCTTGTTAGAGTCTAACCTTCTCACATCTCCTCTAACTGCGATTCACGTAGCTACAAGCTGCTGTTTCAGCATTAAATAAAGGTTCAATTAAAACCTAATATGTCTGCTAAGAAGCTCATCAATTATCAGAATAATATAGCCCCAGACTACTTTATTCTTTGAAAATGTTTTCACTAAAGTGAACTTGACATACCTGTGAAGGCACCCGTGGGAGTTGTAGTTTAACTATATCATCGAGGCCTTCACCAAAGCTGCACGTGAGCTTTTAGTAAACATGCAGTCATTACAACTAAACTACAGAGTGTATGACTGAATTTTAAAGCCTTTATACCTCCATTTTTGCATTTGACCATCGAGGCACCTCCACTACCATGTTAAACAGCACCTGAAAAAAAAACAGAAAAAGATAAATTAACTATCAGTGATTGACAAGCTAATTCAAAATATAACAAGTGAAGTCACAAAATAGTTGTTTGGAATAAATAAATACACTTCCCTACGCTAAATGACGTGGTAATGTGGAGAAATATAGGAAGCTAAGCTATAGCAGGATGACAGTGTGCTACCTGCATGTAAGCAGTCTTTATTCTTTAAGATTACCTTTTTATTAATAATAGTAAGCAATAATTTTCAACCTCAGTATGACTTCATTTTTCATTTAAGCAGACTGCTCTATTTGCTTTAATGGAAATTATTTGTTTAAGCTTATTAATCTTTTTTTTTAATTTGCAGCCCTTCATGACATCTGCTCTTGAAAGAGGTAAAAAAAAACTTATGTAATTTCTTAGAATTATAGAGTAATGGCACCCATGAACTGGAGTATACTTTCCACCTCATATACATCTGTTTTTTGGGGGGGGGAGCAACACAATACATGATCAACCAGACAGCTCGGCTCTGAAAACTTCTATGACTTAGAAAAAGCACACTGCCACAAAACTTCTAAAAAGTGCTGTAAAGTTACAAATGTTGCTATTTGTTGTGATGTTTGTGTTCCTTCCTAACACTGATACTGTTATGTCTGGGGTGAACATCTGCAACAGGTAAGACTGGAATTATACATCTGAATACGGTACCTCACTCTCACTCTGCTTCGGCTTTTTAGCTGGCACACCATTCTCCTGTTGGCAGAAAAAAATGAGCGGATTATGTTCATAAAAGCTAAATAAAGTGATTCTTACACAGCAGCATTTATCATAAAAATAATCAGGTATCAGGACTAGGGTTGCAAATGGGTAGAAAATGTCCTGCAAGTTTACAGTAAAATTTCCCGAAAATTTTCTTGGGCAGTTAAGCTGGGGAATTTTGAAAATATTCCAAATTAGAAACTTTTCATGGGGATTCATGGGAATAACTTGGAAATTGGGGTTAATTTAAAGGAACTGTATCATATCCAAACACTGAATGTTTTTGTTTTTTCATCCATGTAAAATTATATAATTACAAAAACATCACATTTGAAAAGATTTCTTTGTTAGTAAAGAACTTCATCAGGTTTAATTATTTTCTTGAACATTTCAATTTCTCTTCATGGGCTCGTGGATGACTGCACAGTACGTGTAGGGGGTGAGGCTTCAGTCCCCCTGCAGTGAGCAGTGTGCTCCATGCATGAAATACAGTTGTTTTAGTCTATTTTACACGAACACTCCTGACTTAAAGATTTTGCGTTTTCAAATTCTTCTGCGTTCGGACGACGACGCTGGAGACAAGTGAATCTGCTGATGTGTGCATGCTGGTTCAGTACATGTGAAGGTCTGCAGAGAGGCAGCGCTGCTGCAACACATGTACAAAGAAGAAAAACTTTTCACAAACCACAATGGCTAAAAGACGCACAGAGACGCAGGAGTTTCTTTTCCTGACAGATCAGTTTGGACAACAAATCTGTCTGGATATCAAACTGAGCACAGTAAGAGGCTCACACGTTACTCGACAGACGGCTGAAGCTGTTGCTGGTCCTGGTATGTGCGCGCAGCCTTCATGTGAAAGAGTACTGCGCATCCGGTGACGTCAGCATTTCATCCTGAAACGCTCTGGTGCAGGTTTACATGGAGCTGCATGGAGAATGTTTTGGAAACTTTCCACTCTGGGGCCCGTTTTCAAAAGTTACCGTTTTGAGACAAAACACAACGCGTTTGGGTGTAAATGCAAGGCCAAAATGCAATGAAAACTTCTTGACTGTTTTATGTGACGTGTAAACGCAGCCTTAGTCAGGATTATGCTAAAATATATTTTCCCAAATAAATTTAAAATTTCTGTTCATGACCAACCTTTATTTTTGTAAATTCCAGTTTTATTCCCATTTAATCCCATAAATTCCCAGTCTTATCCAGGGCAATTTTCCAACTTTAAAACTTCTCTGAATTTTTCAACTCTAATCAGGACGTACCTGTTCTGTCTCCACAATAAGTGGAATGTCATGGAATGGTGAAATGTATTTCCCTTCTTTTGTCTCTGAAAAGAAACAAATAATTAAAGCATTAATGCCATCATATATACGCCACATTAAAATGAAATCATGAGACTTAAAGATAGCTTGAGTTCCTCTTTGTTCCACATAAACAGATTATTTAATAAACTTTATTTAAGTTTTTCAGCCATATCATCACAGTAAACCATAAAGTTAGAGTACTCTCTAGTCAAAAAAGCTTATGACTCAGAGAAATCTGACTGAATCTCTTCTGCACCTCATTAAGCAAGACTCTTTCTAACTCACTAAACAACGACAGCTTAAAAAATGGCACATGGAACTTCAGCAGTTCTTCCTCAGATCTTTCATTAAACTGACTGAGATGTTAGAGAGTGTTAGCATGATCATGCAGGAGCAAAAGAAGCTGACTGACCAGCATTGTTTATACTACTAATACATCTTGTTTGCATGAAAATACTGCATGTTGCTTCCCTGACTAAAATGCATTTACATGACCTTTTAAAAGACCAGCATTTCTTACTGCACAAGTGCTGTCCAATTATAACCATTTATATAACAATACTTAATCAAAAAATACATTACATGTTAAAAAGGCCATCACTGTGCACATTATTATTTTCATATTTACAGCCTGATTTGACATATGTGGATGAATATGTTTATTTCACCAGGTTATCCGTCCATAATGAACTGAAGGTAAGGGGACAAGCTGCAGGAAGTGAACCATGTGAGGGGGTACGGTGACACATCTTAGCTTCCTGTTCCAACCTGCTAAAGACAAGGGTAATAAATGTGCAAGAATCTGACTTGCACATGCACGGACGTGCAACACGCGGGCTGCGGCTCAAAGGTCACAGCTCTACACCGACCCCGTGAAGGTGGACGTGTGTTTCATGCCCTGTCCGTCTGTCCCTGGTCCCCCAAGACACTCGAGGTGACAGTCGAGCTTCCATCAGCGCTGTCGAGGGTAAACTTACTAAAATAAATCCGGTAGTCGGGGGAGTGTGGGTGTCCTCTCTCCTCCGTTTGATAGTGCATCATTTTTCTGAAATACAACAGATGAGGTGCGGCGGCTGCTTGTGTGACGAGTTTGTTTCGAGAGGCGGAACAAGAGCCGAGGACTGTGGCCAGGCAGCCGAGCGAGGGGCGCAGCAGCGGCGGTCTCATTCTGTCCGCTTCTTCTTCCTCTCTCCTCGGTTCCTGCTTCCCGTTTTCACCGACCAACCACACTTACCGGGGAAGTGATGGCCAGCCTGGAATGAATCGTTGTTTCCGGTCGAAGGTTTTCAAAATAAAGCCAGTCACGGCTTGTCTCATGAAGGACTAAAAGCTGCAGTTCCTCGCCTGAACGGTAGAGGCTGTTTCCAAAGAGCGTCTTATGTTGCCAGATCACGCGCAAGAAACAAGTATACAGGAATAAGGAAATAGGACCAAACTAAACAAATATAACCAATTACATAAATTTGCGACCTATTCTTTCACAATGAGATAGGTCACTTAATCACAGTATGTATAAGCTTGTTTTCAATCAATCTTTATTTGTGTAGCACCAATTCATAACAAGTGTTACCTGAGGAGAGCAGGCTGAAGACAAACTCTTCAGTTTATGGATACACATATATGCATATACATATAGAAACACATAAACACATATACTTAAATATACAAATACATACATCCAACATATAGACAATCATGAATCCCTCCATCATGGTAGCAAGAAAAAACCTTCTGTTAAGCAGCAGGAAATCTTGAATGTAGATCCCAGTCTCATGATGAACAGCAAATCCACACGATGCTGTGTTGGGTGTGTGGGCAAAGGAAGGGTGGTAGGTGGAGACAAGTTGACTAAAGTAAGAACTACAGCAAGTTACAGATCCATGGACCAATCATAGACCAGTCTTTATCAAATTTGTCTCTGCTAAATATTAATTTATTGGAGGTTAGCCCCCTGAGATGCAACATCTCGTTTTCAGGAGGGTCCTCATGTTTGTATGGTTGTAGTGATAGTTTTTGTAGAATAACAATCAATAATAATCATGAAGAGTTGTAAATCTAATATTTACATTAATGTTGAATAATATAACAGCATCAATATGAGAATTTATAAATGATGAATTTAGGTAATTGGGGTTGCAGTGACAAAGGACTGATAAAAGAATTGATGGTAGTACAGACTCATGGACGCCCAGACCAGATCATAAATGTGTCCCTACCATATTTGTCTCTGTTGAGTACACATTCATTAAAGGTAACCATATAGAGATGTGGCATCACATTTTCAAGAGGAACCTCATTTCTATATGGTGCTAAAGATAGTTACTATGGATGTATAATCAAGCATTTGATGATTACAATGATGTCGATGTCAATGACAGGAAGAAATGTTTCTCTCTCAGCTGCTTGGTCAGAGAAAACAACAGGCAATGTCTCTTGCATGTCATGGGTGCACCTGTGTCCAATTGGACTTGAAGCAGTTTGTTGTACCAACTAATGCTGTTCCTTCAAGATTCTTGCTTGTACCCACATGCAGATGTATATGCCTTGGACAAAAGCCACAGCCAAATAAAATATAACATCAAAACATCTATAATATACAATAACATAATTTCACATTTCCCATTTTCAATGTTTGTGTAAAGGAAATGATCAGGACCCATGATATCATTGGACCAATACTGGTATCAGCAGATGATTGCCTAAACTGTTGAAAACTGATGTAGGTAGATATTTTTACTCATAATTTTGTCATACAAATTCAACATAAATATTCCAATATATAATGGGCAAATGTACCATAATGGTTTTATCCACCATCACTAAGTGTCCAGTGTCTTATATCAAAGAATAAATGTTTCCTATATGAAATGTTTTTCACTTGTTTCTAAACATTTGAACTGCTACCATAAAAGGAACGGGTCAATAAAAGTAAATCAGTGATTTGTGCTCCAGATGTCATATCAGTATCATGATAATGAGTTCGGAAATATTAGGAAATACAATATCAACAAAACTTCAATACTGTGTACATTTTAATAAAACAACATTTTACACTTTTGAGGCTATCTAACATGTCAAACTAGGATTAGATGATATGGCAAAAAATCATAATCACAATTATGTAAATATATAAAATCAATATTCAGATCATGATGAAGAAACAAGATTCCTGTCATGTTGAAAACATGCACCACATGCCTTCATTGAATATAATGCTTTTGACACCTTGAATTTAAATATTACATAACAAGCAATACATAGAAATATCCTTGTAAAAACACAAATACCTAAAATTAATGCTAATAATCATACTGTTAGAAGAAGAAAAAGTAAAATTTGTCGTCCGGTACACTTTTAATATTGCGTATTCAGATTTCTTAAATGTTGAAATTAGTCATTTTAACTAAGATTCAAATTTTATTTATTGCCCAGCTCTATGTCAAATAAATCTCAAAGGCTTATTCAGACTGTACAAACTTCCTGTTGCATTCTAAAGAGCTGAAGGCGATGCTTTACAGTGACCTTTTCCATTTCTGGCAGGCTCCCAGCTAATGATTATGTAAACAAGCTGGGCATTTGGCTTTGTTGGAGAGAGAAAACATAGGGGTTCATACAGGGAGCGAAGCAAGCCCAGAAAAGCAAAGACCACACGTCAGTAACAAAACTTCAATGAACTCCCAAAACCAACATCTGACAACACTTGAAGTATCCTTACAGTAAACAAGCTTATAATGAGCATACTTGGCAACACTGACCCAATCAACACCAAAACAATTAACCTCCTGAACTATAGAAATAAACATTCTCATTCAACATATTTAAAAAAATGCTGTTTTGTATCTTAAGTTATTCTTGTGTAATTACATCAAACATTTAACATGTGCAATGTCTAGAGCACAGAAGATTCCTAATAAACTGGCACATTATTGTTATTGACAAACGGCTTTGTATAACTTTAACATTATCAAGAACCAAGTTATTTCTAGCCCAACACAATTATCCCCATTTCTAGATCTGCCTGAGGTTAGTCTTGGTTGACATTTTTAATTGAGCTCTAAAATGCCTCTTTGGAGACTAGTGAGCTATGTCATGGAGGACACTCTCATTTTGAGACAGTCTTTGTTTTATGCTAAATGCTAAGAATATATACTACAGTTTAGTGATGGCATGAAAGCAGGCCCTGCCTGTAATAAACAAATAGATACTGGTAGAATGATGCTAAATCAGTTTGGAAATTATCGATTGTATTTGTGAGAAATAGAAAAGAGGGAAAAATGTGTCTGACATGACAGGGATTAGCAATTAGGGCAAAAGAAACAAAATAAAAACAACAACTACAAAAAAAAGATTATAAATGTACTGGCAATGGGATATTTAAACATAAGTAAACATAACTAACATTAGCTGCATGAAAAATTACATTCACTGATTAAGTTCTGTTGTTTCAGCTGTTGATTTTCCAACAAGCTCTTATTTTGAAATCACTGCAACAGGAAGTGATTTTCCTGTCATACTATTTACTCAAAATTTCACTGCAGTCATGTGACCATTTGTAGTTTTTATTTCTGATTTCATGGCCACCCAGCCAATCTGTGTCTCTATAACACAACACAAACTTGAGGAACTATAAAAGTGAATTGTTATTTTCTTGGCAGTTTCATGCTCTTGTTGAAAAATAGGAAAATAGACCAAAAACACAAAATGCTAAATAACTTAATTACTTTTTATATTCTTTTCACAAGTATAAAAATATCCTCTTCTTTCAATTGGCATTATCATTGCTGCTGCCTTAAAATGATTCAGCTATTCACTGTTGTGAAATCACTTTAACCAATTACATGTTGTTTTGGATGTTTTCAAAATAAAATTGGAGAGCATTAACCTGCTCCTTTTTTGTAAACAATCTCAAATAGCATAAAGTGTGTGTGTGTGTGTGTCTTTTTTTTAATTGACACTTTTGTAACAAAAAGTTAATAATTTATATCTCTGAAAGTTCCCATATTGAAACATTCATATTTTCTTTTGGGAATGAAAACTTAGTGATTAATTATTAACTGCTCCTATCTTGGGCCTCCTTTATTTGCACACCAAATGCACCCTTGGCTCTTTAATGTCCCCCTGCTTTGCTTTTTACAACCTGAAGTTAATGGTTTTTGTTATGGAAAGCTCAACAATACATCATACGATCAAAGTCCATATGTATTCACTGAAGAGCAAACAAAGAGCCAACCCAGCCCCTTGATGTGTTTCTTTCCCGACACTGCAGGTCAATCTCTATACAAACAAATTCCACATCACCAGCCATAAAACCTTGTTATTAGAATCGTAAAGTGCATAGATGCCTTTGATACTGTTGCCAAGAGGCTTTTGATTCTGTAGAGAACAATATCTTTTTTCTGGTAACAAGGCCAGAGTAGTGGATAATGTCAAAGTCCATGGCTTCATAAATGAACATAATGAACCTGGCTGTTGTAGAAATCTTCACATGAGATATTCTGGGAGGTTAACAGAGGGATAAATGCCAATTTCATCACTGCAGACTTCAAATCTTAAAGATTCTGAAAGCCATTAAAAATGAGAGGAGCCTTTCTACCTCCAGTACCAAGCTGTGAATCCTTTTGTCCAAGTGATAAAAAGTAAAAGCCTGTGGTTGTTTGTGTTTTAATGTTAAAGGAAAAGTTCTGTTCCTGCAGCTTTTACATTGTTTATAGAATGAGTTAGAACAATATACTCACCCAGAAGGCTTTCCTGACCCAAACAGTGCTTCGGGAGATATTTAGATCCAAAATTGAGCAGCGGACATCGATATAATGGTAGCACATAGGGCATAGATCGACGCTCCTAAAACTGCATTAATCGTCCAAAAACTCATGTTTTTCACCAATATTCCATCATGATCCGTTCCGGATGGTCCTCCATTGCAGTCTGTGTCACTCCACACAGCGCTGTGTGGCTGTACTGTCCTCTGAACTGACGCGTTGGTTTACGTGCCGCCGCGCATGCGCAGTGCGGCTCATTGTTTCAGGGGAAGACGGCTGGCTACAAATCGACTTTCTTCTTCCAGTTTTGTGCAAAATGGAAGAATATCTATCGGATGAAGATGTTGTGGAGGAGAACTTTGAATATGATGGACGCCCTTACAGTTTTGAGCCAGAATTTACAGGTGACGAGCTGAAAGAAAGGAGGAAGCAGAGGCAACGCTCCAGAGAGTACTGTGCATGTGCGGAGGCACGTAAACAAACTGGTCAGTTCAGAGGTCGGCACAGCCACACAGCGTTGTGTGGAGTGACAGAGACTGCAATGGAGGACCATCCAGAACGGATAATGATGGAATATTGGTGACAAACATGAGCTTTTGGACGATTAATGCAGTTTTAGGAGCAGCGATCTATGCCCTACGGGCTACCATTATATCGATGTCCGCTGCTCGATTTTGGATCTAAATATCTCCTGAAGTACTGTTTGGGTCAGGAAAGCCTTCTGGGTGAGTATATTGTTCTAACTCATTCTATAAACAATGTAAAAGCTGCAGGAACAGAACTTTTCCTTTAAGTTAGCTACTACGGCTTTCCTCAAAAAAATAATTGTCTTTGACGTTTTGTCCAACCAAAAAAAAAAACATTTAAAGTAAGTAACACCTCTCTGTGACCCATTTAGGAATGATATGCCTGTTACAGGGATGGATGGAGACATGATAGAGAATGGGCAAATGTATTTTTCACAAAATAAAAACCAATTTCACTTTTGTTGCCTCTTTGATTTATGTGTAAACACTGGAAATGTTTGTTATATGAATTCAAGGGTGGATTCATGATGCTACAGGTGTGGGGTTTTCCAAAACAGAAAGGGTTTAATTTACATATTTAACAGGAATGTTCTTTACGTTTTTGTTATGTAGCTACAACTCTTCATTATCACCAAACAGAAAACTTGATGAATGTTTATTTGTACATTCTTTACTTCTAGCCTCTGACATGCAAAACTATGCTACCCTTTGAAATATGAAGGGATATGAAGCATTTGCCTTTTTGTTACATTTTTTGACAATCGTTTAATCATAAATAGTTTCACAAAGGAAATAAATGTTTCAACGATAGACTACATGATAAAAAATTTGCAGTGTAAATTGAAAATCTGAGGATCTCAGAGGTAGTCTAATGAAGACTCAGTGAGGTTAAAACAGACTTAACACTGCCTACTAAAGACTTTTGTACAACACCAGAGTACCTCAGATGTCAAGTTCATACTGATACTTTCACTATAAACTTTGCATCTGGACAGAAATCAACACAGGCTAATTCTGTTGGAACATCCACAAAACCTCAGGTCCAGTCAGTGTCAAAGCGAAAAAAAGAGCTTAAGACAATGTGACAATGCCCCTGGGAGCCCACTTTCAACTTTCAATAACATTAAAATTCAGATTTAACTGCTTTTGATATAATGGAAGCACAGATATGAGAACACAGTGGCTTCAAGCCATCTACCAGAGGGAGAGATTGGTTACCTGTCAGAACTAAAATCCAAATACTGTTCATGTTGGGATGGGAATTGATATGATTTATCAAACCAGTGCTATTAACAATCCTGCTAATCAATCCAATTCCCTTATTGATTCCTGCAGTTTTTCTGTGTGAGCAAATGTAGATTTTCAGTGGCAACAATGTCAAACACATGTCACAGCATAGATAACTGTTTCTGCATCTTGCTTGTGTTTCCACTCACTTAAGGTTGAGCAGTAGGCACCTTTTGTAAAAAAAAAAAAATACGCCCCAATTCTGACTGCTTCTGAACCCTGGCAGTTGAAGGAGTTGATAAGAGAATTGATTAGCAAAAAGACCCATGATATCGATACTTTGATGGAGGTGTTAAGAATTCTCAACTGGAATTGGTTTTTAATTCCCATCCCTAATTACGTGTTAGTTCAAACTGAGCACTGATATTTGACTTTTTTAATGCTGGCAAAGTTTTTGCATTTTTGCTGTCCCTAGTTCTTCCAATTTTTCTCAATAACACACACACAAATACAACACATAATTCAACAAATATTTTGTCTTTCAAGTCTTTAAAAAACAAAAGTTTAAATAAAGGTCATTATAAAAACGTTCTTTTATACAGACTTCTATTCAAAAGTAAAACAAATTAAAGTGCACTACAAAATCATGAAGGGAACACTTAAGCATTGTAAATAAAAAAAAATAATTTTGAAAATAAAATATTACTATCCACTCAGGTAACAAAACACAGCAATTTCCCATTTACACAGTTAATTGGTTTCACAATGATCATCATTTATACAAGGTCAAAGTTACTTAACTTTGTCTTCGTAAATATATTTTCTCTCAAAAATGTGGAAATTATATCTGGGAAACACTTCAGCTTCAGAGTGGTGTTAAAGATATGGTCTGATATAAAGTGAAGACAACACCAACCTATTTTTTTAGTCTACCAGTAAATCTTTCTTGTCAGCCGACATTTACAACTGACTATTTAATGTTACATCAGTGCTATGTAGTATTTGTAATGGACATGACACCTTGTTGGTATAAGCATCAAGAGTTTAAAGATATACTTTTCCAGTATTGTAGGCTGGAGGGAATGATTGTTTCTCCTCATGCTGATGTACAGCACTGTTCTGATCTTTCCTGTTTATTCATTTATAATAATAAGCATTAATTTAATCAAATAATTTCTCTATTTTTGATCTAATGTAACACACCCACCTCTATCTGAAATAATGTCATTAATATAAAAACAATGCTTATGTATATAAAGAGTACACGTCTTCTTTTAAGCAGGCTAAGAACAAGCTCCACCTCGACTGATATGATGTCACAGAAGTTCTTTCAGGGCAAAACATTTAATACGCACAGGAGACAAGATTGTTTACCCACCTTTATGTTTGTCGAGTGTACGAAATTCAGTTCGGTTTACTTTTCCAAGTTCACCTGGTTACACAATGCCACCAACGCTGACGTCAATTATGTTTAAATACAATTTAACTGCTTGTCTGAGGCAGACATAGATTTATTCACATGTTTTCCTTCTGTTTCCCCTCAGACGACGATCACCATCTAATAATGATATGTGACAGATTTAAGATGTTGAGTTTATGACCTAATGAAACTGAGTCACAAGTCATGCTCTGTTTGCCTCTGGTCTAATGGAAGTTAAACAGGTGTGGTGCAGGGACGCAGCACAGTGATCTAAAAACACAATAGGAGGCCTCATTACCTCAGGTTCAATAGGAAGGAAATGCATCCATTCATTGTTCTGACAAGGGAAGAGACGCAGTATCTGGTTGCTATGAGCAGAAATCATTCTAGTGTGTTGATGAATTACCTGCCTGACCACATTTCAGTGTCAAGTTTGTTCAGGAAATAAACTTTTTTTCTGTATAAGGAAACAAAAATAAAGGAAATGTATTATGAAAAAAGTCAACACTATTTCATTATTTAGACACACTTAAAGAGGTTTCCTCACAGACCTGGGTTATAACACAGAGTTCATAATTTCTTCATTAATTTTAGACATCAGCACAAATACTCCCTAACATTCTACCTTTCACTGTTTTAATAGTTTACTCTCTCTTTATCTAAATCAAGGGGTCACTTTACACATATCACTTATCAGGTTCACCACGCAAGTAGGGATGCAGGATATTTTTAAATATCTGTATTGACAGTTATATGCCCAAGAGGTTGATTATCAGTTATGGAAGATGTGATTTGTTTTGATATTTTTTGCTGATATTTACTAGGGCTGGGTATTTCCAGCAACTTCACGATACGATACGTATCCCGATACACGTAAATTGTGAACATTGACTATGCTTTAAGCAAAATTCTTGACAAGTTTAGTTTTTTCTTATAAGAAGAAAAAGAACAAGGATGAGTTTTAAGTGGTTCTACAACTTGAGAGACATAAATTCAGATCCTCAAAGATGGTAGACCTAAGTTAGAATTTAGAACATATGCTTCATTATGTAGCTTGTCTTCTACCTTGAACTGTGCCACTGTTAATATTACCCAAAGTGTATTTACAACAACTGTCAAAATATTTAGGCTGTATCGATTCTGTAGAATCCGTATCGATACACGTATCCCAAAGGAGTGCGATACGATATTTTGCTGTATCGATATTTTGAGGACAGGCCTAATATTTACCGTCAATATTTTGGCCATACAAATCGGTCTTATACATCCCTGTTATAACAGCATCATGTACAGATGTAGCATAATAGTTTACCTCATTATCACTAAATGCCCACGTTTATGAATCAAAAGTATCATTTAACGAAGATTTTTGTTTGTTCCTTTCACAAACAGACTGTCACTTTGAAACAAAAAACAAATCCATTATACTGTAGTGGGGGCTTTTTGTTCCTGTTGGCATTATGGATAAAAGAAAAAAGTCGGTCGTGTGTATCCCTACCTGCTAGAACTGGATTGGCTTTAAAACTGAGTCAAGTCTTAAGATTAAACAACATGTGGGAAACAATTCTCAACAGTGTTGGTCAATACTGACAGGACAGCATCATTGAGTTGCTGTAAGTTTTTCTGCTGCACATCCATAATGCCAACATCCCATACCACCACATCCCAAACATGCTCAACTGGATTGAGATATAGTGATTGTGAAGGCAACCAGAGCTACAGAGAACTCATTGTCATGTTGAAGAAACCAGTTTGAGATAAATTAAGCTCTGTGACGTGGCTTATTATCCTTCAGGAAGCTGCCATCAGAAAATGACTACACTGTGGCCATGAATGGATGGATATGATCAGCTACAATTCTCAGGTAGGCCGTGGAGTTTAAAAAAAGCTCAGCTGGTGCTCAGGGGCCCAAAGTGTGCCAAGAAGATATCCTCCACTTCACTTCACCACCATGACAAGCCTGAACTGATCAAACAAGGCAGGATGGATCCATGCTTTCCTGTTCAAGCCAAATTTAGACCCTACCATCTGAAGGTAACAAGGTTACAAGGTAAACCCAAGAGATGGTTATGCAAAAAAGTCCCAGGAGATCAACAGTTGATACTCAGACTGACCAATAAGCACCAAAACACCACGCCATCATAACTTAACCTTCCTCCTGTATTAGGGTCGGTATAGATCCATTTGAGGTTTTAAATGCCTAAAAGAAGCACTTGATATTTGATTGTTGCATCAAGGCTTTCTAACTTTGCTAGGAAGCTCTATTTTAACAAAAAAAAGAAAAATAGTATAAACAGGGAATTGTAAGGGCTCTGTTGTAACAGTGTCATCTCTGTTGTAGTGATATAAATGTTATTAAGCAATAATTTGAGCCAGAACATAGTGCATCTATGAAGATAAACAGATAAATGTTCATAAGCGTTAAAAAAAATCATGTTCATAAAGTTCTTTTTTTTGCCTTTGTCTTTAAGTTAATATATAAGGTTTGAAACTGACCCGTCACACCATACATGTAACTTTAATTAATTATATTAGAATGGAAAAAATGTATTTATATATATTTATATCTACAATATGTGCTCTAACTCCCCCTAGTAATAGTGAGGTAACAATACAAGCTTATTTATATGTTTCTCTTTAGGTTAATTTTACATTTTTTACTGAGATCATGGAGTACAGACAAATAAAGGCCCAAAGGCCCACTCCAAAAGAAATTAAAACCAACATTTGCATAGCCTGAAATCTTAGCAAGCCTGACAAGGCAAACAAGAGATAAGGAGAAAAACTGCATGATAGATCAATGCTTTAGTGTAAAGTACAGCTTATTTAAGGCATGTGTCATAACCGACCCTCGCGTGGAGCATGTATAGAGAAAGCTAACTTTTCCAAACCCTGAACTTCAGCTGGTTGTCTTAACCATGTATATGTGCCTTTAGTTGATGCCATGAGTGGGTGCTTTAAAATTTGTGTTAACAAGCAAGTAAACAGGTGTCCCTAATAAAGACAGCAGTAAGTTATTGAAGCACAGGGTAGTTTTCTTAAATGCTGCTCTGTATTTTTTACCATATCTTTATAGTATCTGTGTGGCATGTGTGTTCTATGTTTTGGAGACATTTAAAATAATAATGACAAAAAAGGGCCCTAGCTAAAAGTCGTTGCACTGAACTTAAACCATCAGGTGAGGAAAAGTACATCTCATCACTTTCTCTGCTTGGATTAGTACACAAGGCAGCAGAGCAGTGCAGAGGTGTGTCTAGTCCACACAGTTCTCATGACAGGTACACACAGGGAGGAGCTACATTACCTGAGCCTGCAGTCTGTGCAGAGAGAACATTACACCTGTTGCACTTCCCAGGCTCTGTCTCTCTGCTTCTCTCTCTTCCCCTTCTCTCTTCCTTCTACTAACCTGAGAGCACCTGAGAGCTGACAGCCTCGCCATGGATCCAAACGAGGCCTGTGGGAGCGAGAAGGAGAAGGAGAAAGAGAAGGAGAAGGAGAAAGTGATCAAGAGGAGGAATCGACCCGTGTTCCTGCGGTACCTGGAGAGGAGAAAAACGGACACTATTGTAGCTGAGGACACTGCTAAAGGTGACATCAACCTGGGGACGCTGGTGAGGAGGAGTCAGTCTGACAAGACGGAGTACAGCGCTAAACTTAAAGGTACGCCTGACAGATAATGACCTCCCCAGGGGTCAAAACTATGGCAACAATTTATACACACGCGAGCAGTCTCAAAAACTCTCTCAACTATTCACACTGGAAACTTATTTAGAATATTCTTTCATGACAGTTTTTAACACTCACATCCAACAGAGATGGACTCAAGGAGCAGATATAAGGCTCAAGGGGAGAAACTCATCACACTCACATCAAGAGCATGCACAGCTCTACAGCTCTGGATACCGGGCACCTGTTGTGTTACTATGTGTTGAGCAGGAGATACCCCCTCTGGGATAAAGCCACATATGCAAACTGTTCTCCTAACTCTGGCACAGAGGAGTGGCTTCACAAGTTTATTAGACCAGCTGGTAAACAAGACTTAAGGAAGAGAGTCGGTAAAAAGTAAAGATCACATTAAAGAAATGTCAGTCATCATTCTAACAGTTTGTATGAGGGCTGCTCAGTTATGGCAAAAAAAAAATCACAAGCTCAAGGCTTGTGATATCCAGATCAGAGTTCATACACATCTTTAGAAAACAGACACGCTTTAGGACGTTTCCATGACACAAACTGAAAATCTAAAAGCATAGTTTGCAATGCAGAGGACAGCAAGGTGGAAGTGTGGTAGATTATACTTTTAATCCCAGTTAGTGCAAAACATTTAATTTGTCAAACTAAAATCCTTACTCCAATAAAACAAAGCAATCAAGGCGATTTATTAAATAAAGTTTTTTAAAACCTTATCGTGCACACATAATACTGCAGCCACAGCTTTTCCTGGTGTTTTCTGAAGCAGTAAAATAAATCTATCATTCATTTAATCAATCCTTATTTGTATAGTGTCAATTCATAACAAATGTCATCTCAGGACACCTTAAAGATGAGAAGGTCAGGCCCATACTCTTCTTTCATACTGTATATTATCTATTCACTTTTTATCATCAATAGTTGATTTTTTTTCTTTTTGTTTCAGTTAGTATTTTTGGACATGATGGTGATAGTTTTAGCCAACATGCCATTTTAAAATCAGAACTACTCAAAAATATATGACTTTTTGTGTCCTTAACTAAAATAGAATAAATAAATAGACTTCTGATTGGGATCGCTAAGATTTCACTGATACCAGGGCCATTAAAGATTCTGCTTAATTCCTCAAGAATGACCTTATTGATTCCTGTTGACATTTCTCTGAGGGTGAAAGTTGGCCCTACGCAGGTTTTATTTGCAAAACATGACGCTCCTGATATTCTGTGCTGTGCTGTATAGAGATACGTGCTCCTGCAAGTTTCTGGTGTTTCCACTTTCTCAAAATTGTGTAGTAAAATTGTGCAGTAATCGTCTATCAAGGAAATATATAAAATAATGGCAAGTCACTATTTTGCACTTCTATCCCCTGTCTGCCATGATTTTTGTCTTCTTCATTATCATTTCTGCTGACTGTCTCTGTTAATAGTGTGACTTTTTTGATTTGCATGCCATAAAGTACAAAGTGGAAGGAATTGATAAGAAATAAGACTGAATGATAACAATTCCTTGACCAAGTTGTTATCAGTATTCAATTGTACTTGGTTTATGGTTCCTATCCCTGTATAGAAAGAAAAAAAACTACAGTGACCCTGTTATTTTACACAGATTGTTGATTTTATAACATTAAACATCTTTTTTCAAACTTCTGCAACCTAATTCAATCACCATTTTAAAAATGCAATAATTGATGATAAATAACGGAACATTATTTTTAATAATGAACACTCATATTTAAAGCATTTGTGTATCTGTTCATGAACACAGGAATGCATCTTTAAAAATAGTTATACATATATATTTTTGTTCTAATACTTCCTTAGGCATGTAAATATGACTTATTTGAATTAAACATGACATACTTCATGGGAAGTCAACGATAAAACAACTACTACTAAACTGGAACATGATAAAACCTTTGAAATTACATGAGTGCAACACAGCATCAAGCACAATAATTCTTTCTCTCTGTCACCTTGAGAGCACAAAAATGTGTAGAAACTTAAAACATGTTGAATTACCCCACACTAGTTTGTCCTATTATTGGTTGTAACAATTTCGAGTGTGTGACCTAGAAAGTAAGAACAAGTTTGATGGGAGAAGTACTTGTTAAAAAAAACACAAAACCCTCATTGTTACCTCATCAATACTGCTGACTTAGTCTTTCACAAGCTCATGTCCACTTCCAGAGAAAACTGGCCTCACCTGTCCTAAGAGTGAAGTCAGTGACGGGGAATGCTGCACTTCAGGCAAAATGAGTTACATCACTGTGTCAGCAATAGTTACTTCAAAGTATGAAGGATTTCCTGTGACACTTGTTCCTGCTCTGTGAGTAGAGCACATATCTGCGGCTAAAGATTTGAGTGGAACCATGATTGAAATAGAAGGGTTTAGCCTACTTATCAATTCGAGTTGTTCTGATAAGATGGCTTCATTACACACAAACACACAGACTGGCCCTATCAGCTGTTGCTTTGTTTACCCTGAAGACACTCTCTACTCCTTTGTACTTTCTGTTTTCTAGACCAGCTTGCATCATGGCAGGCAGGGTTGTCAAAAAAACATTGCTGTGTTTTCAGTAAACCAAATCCCCCCCTTCACCGCCGCCCTGTTTGACTTTAGCCTCACACCTGACGAGCACTATTACATATTTGCTGTGGTATTACCCTTGCAAATATTGACAGAAGCGATGACTTCACTGAGAGAGGAAACATGTGAGCGGCTGCCTAGCCGTCAGTTCTCATATGCTGGTCAGACAGGTTGGTCGAGCTGCAGATCCACGTGACATTGATATGTGGGGATATGTACAGTAGATATAGAAAATAGCTCTGTCAATGATTTATCAACCTGTTACTCACATAAAAGGGGTAAGAGAAAGCATATATTCCTGTCTCCATCCATAAATCATCCAACAAATAGGATGAAGGATTGAACTGTTTAAGTGCCGAAGCCCTTTTCAATGTTTTTCTCTGACTTTTATGATAGATAAGCATTGAAATGATCTCTGATTTTTCATTCAGAAGTATGAAAATATGCTGCATTCATGTGAGATAGTCCTTTGTTCTGTCATTTATGGCCTAAAGGTTTATCGTTTTCAGATCCAAACCACAATTTCAGAAAATACAATCATGTGATCGCAGAAGCTACAGTTTTTAGCAGTGCTCTCGGCTGATCCAGGATCTGATATGTCAACTATTTTACTCATATTTTACAAATTTGCTGGCAATTTGCATTTATGCAAGTGCTGGTAAGCAGATCAACAACACAAATGCTCTGTTTAGAAGTAGAAGTTGGATTATCCCTTAAATGATAAAAATAGAGTATTTCTCATCAATTTTAGATGATGAAGAATGTGTTATGTGCTCTTGATCATAGATTTCTTACTATTTTCTATACTGTAAACATAGCTTATATTACACTGAAGCTTGATTTGACGAAATTGCGAATCAAATTGAAATCCCAATATGTGCCAGAAAAATCTCATTCAGATCTTTTTCTAAACTCATTAAGTCTTACTGTTATGTTTTTCTGAATTATTGGATGACTATCAAGGAATTCTGGGACAATCATTCATAAAAATGCTCAGGTTTTAAAAATTAACAGGACAACTGTCTCCAAAAAAAAAATCTCCCTGGGGAAAAAAAAAAGAACTTTTTTTTAATTACAAGATTTTTTAAAATTGAAATAAAAATGCCCTGTGTTTCTGAATAAAAAAGAAAATAGTCTCTGAGTTATATGGTTTGTTTTTGAGATAAAATGTTTTCTGCATTGTTTTTCTGAATTAACATGAAGACTACCTTTGAATTCTGAAATAAGTTTTTTGATTGAGTTTTTGTCTGTTTAGTGAGACAAAAGTTATCTTGAAATGACATTTTTTTATGAATAAAAAAATGTTGTTTTTATGTTTAATTTTATGTTTAATGTTCATTTGATTAATTCTGAAGACATGCAGCACGCAGCAAACCAGAACAAGATAAGTGTCTGAACAGCTGTGAAGCGTTTAGTTCCTCTGAAAGACAAACTCACACAAACACAGACTGTGTCTCCTAAAGGCACAGCTCCAATGTGTCAGAACCAAACAAAATAAAACTGGATTAAAGTCAACAGTTGGATCTGGAATTGCTTCCTTGAACAACCTGCATTAGCACTTACACTTCACGGTGAAGATAAGCTCATGAAAACAGAGCAGAAGTTTATTATTCAAAAGATCTCTTTCATATTTTTGTGCTAATTATTTCGTTAAAGGTCCCATCACATTGTTCGATGTTGTTTTAAGGGGCCTGGGGAGCTGAAGAACATGACACCTTCAACAAAATTCTCACTCCACAGACAAATGTCTCTGCCTCTTTAGAGAGCAGGCCCAAAAAACCTTTTATACCTCCTGGAGTTTATTACAAAACAGTGTTACAGCATACATGTGTATTTTCTGCTCATCACAGGCAGACACCATGAATTAATTGGGCAGCCAATCAGCACAGAGATCATTATTTTTATTTTTTTATTTTCTTATATTATTACCTTCCCCACAGGGAAGAGAAAAAGAGCTGCGACTGATCCTCAACATACGTTACTTTTTTAATTTTCTGATTCAGCTTAAATTGATCCCTGCTGAATGGATACATGAGACATGATGTAAACAGTCAAACACACCAGGAAATTGAGCTTTTGATTAAGAAAAACAGTGCAGATTTACTTTTATAATGTCAATACAAAACAGCTCCTTACTTTAGTCATCTGAAGGAAAAGAGATATTATCATAAAACATTTTTAGACATTTTAGGGCCCTCTTCGCTTTAAGCACATTTTTCAAGATATCCATTATCTCCATTCTCTGTTAAAAAAAACCCACTGATATTGTTGTGTGGTCAAGTCAAACATGTCATTTTTCTTGATTGGGACACATGATACAAAGGCCTTGTATTCAGTCACAAACCGTCTGTTGGATCACTTTCAGTGAGCTGAGCTGCACAATGAGTGAAAAGCCCAGGATCGACTTTCATGGGAACTTCTGTGCTGGCAACCACATCTCACTAAATAAAAGGCTGGCAAAAAAGTCAGCACAGGTTAAAATCTGCTGAGTCTCACTCTGTGATAATAAACATATGTATATACTGTTTATTTACAAAAAGGAAAAAGTATTTAAATAACCTGATGTATCAAGTTTAGCTCAGAATTCAGAAAGATAATTAGTTCATAATTTAAGACTTTTGATGACATTTTAAATACATAAACAAAGGGGAAACAGTACAAATTCTGCACTGTTTAGCTATGTCAAGCCTTGTGGTTTTGGTTTCCCACACATCTCCCTCTTTGGTTTGTATAGCTTACAGCAAGATATCCATAAGCATGTTTCTCCATTAACTTCCACTAACTTAGAATGTTTATGAATGTTGAAATAAGACTTTGCTGTAATTGCTGTGAATTTTACTTAATCAAAAAAACCCACTGATAGATTAACCTTAAAGTACCGTAAAATACCAAATAAACGCCCGGTCCCAAATAAACGCCGGGTATAGCAGTACCTTTTGACAAATAAATGCCTGGTGTAATTTATTTGGCGCAGCGTATGGTCAAAGTTTACAGAACACACCTGCAAATGCTGAGCTCACAGCTGACACTTTAAAAGAAACATGATCAGACTGAACCTTTATAGTTATTTCTCTCTCTGGATGTCCTGTCGGCTCGCTTCTCCTCCCTCTGTATGTCAACAAATGCAGGTTGATGTGAGGCGCTCTGTTTCATGACAGTGCAGCTACACTCTACGTCCACAGAGGGCACTAGAGAGCAGAAAGCCTGAATCGTACAGACTATAGGGCTTTGAAAGTTCAACAAAGAAGACGTTGCCACTGCCGCTGTTTGTTTTTCGTCCTTAACTAACGTCAGGAGGCTGGACACGTCAGTTAGCGGTATGTTGCTCCTTATCTCCATGTCCCTGGTGCAGCGAAAAAAAAAGAAGTAAGACCTTAACTACCAGTCGTTCATGACCAGTATTAAGAGTGTTTAGAGAGAGCTGAGTTGAAAGAAGACAAGAGTGTACCAACGGTACTGAAATCTTGCCTTAAAAATGTACAGGTGTTATTCATACTAGTGTAAATAAACAATTTGATTATATTTACCATATTTTTCATTTTTTGCTAAGTAAAATTTTTGTGCAAAAGGAATTAAACGCCTGTCCCAAATAGTCGCCTGGTCCCAAATAAATGCCTGGTCTGCTCAGTAATTGAAGCAAATAAACGCCCCGACTACTATTTGGTATTTTACGGTATACATAAAAAACAACAAGACAGTGTAGATTTGTCTGATTTATCGCAGGCAATGTGCAACAAAATATTAGAATCTATTTATGAGTAAAACTTAGACTTTTTGTGGCATTTTCTGACCATGGCTTTATAATTCCTATAAAAACCTTTAAAGTACCAACTAAGTTTGAACACAGAGTTAAAGTATAAATCTTTCCAACAACCACCAAAGATAGCTCCCTTAATCACTCATCAAGGTGACATTTCTCACGGGTGGAGATTTCCATTCATTCTTGGGGGTCTCTATGCACACGGGCAGACACGTGACACTTCATTATACTCTGTAACATGACACTGATAGGTCTTTAAAATAGCATTACTGATAGTAACACAGTGACTCCAATGCACCAAGGGCAGGAAATGTTTTCTAAATGAAAACAGGAAAAAATGCACAGGGGATGTGGTATCATAACTCAATCAGACTCAAAGAACTCATGACCTTGTGCTTTGGATTAAGAATTACGAGGCATTGACAAGACAATTGAAAAGTGCTGAGGGAAAAGACTTTGGGACCAACAGTTAAGCATCAGGTCAGTGGTGGACACAGTATAACAGCCCACTTTTACTTTTTTTGACCACACAAGTTCAGTTTATGATCCACTTCTAAACTACATTTAAACTAGGATTACATAATTCATTTTGATCACTCTTACTTACCACACAATATTCAGCTTAAAGTGTTAAGATTAGAGCAGAATTATAACTTATTCTGTTTTATTAAATGCATTTTATCGTAACTAACAATTAAACAATACTCACAAAGATAGAAATTCTAGATACCCGATTAGATACCTCTTATGCTTAGGATTTTAAAATTTAAATGACTTATATTCACCATCTCTGTCAGAGAAAAATGTTTGTATGTGACGAGGCAGTATATTACTCCTTGCTTTATACATTATATGTGCTGTTTTCAATTCTACTGAATCAAGAAATTTTAAAATTCTTGACTGTAAGAAAAGTTGATTTGCGTGGTCATAATAGCACCTTGTGCATTATTCTTACAGCTCTATTCTGGTGAATTTCATCAGAATCTGCTGAGAACTTCCCTATTGTCTTACCCATAGACAGACGGACAAACGGACAAAAATACCTTTTTTGACAGAGACAAAATAACCACTGTTAATGTCTAGGACTTTATTTGTTCCCCTGCCATCAAACGGGTATAAATACAAATGCATTTTTACTAGAGTCAAATAAGAGTCAATATCTCTGCTATAGCAAAAATAATTAATGTCTATAAAGGAAATAAATACAGAGATAACTAGAATAGCACTCGGAGAGCACAAACCTCTGCCAGCATCACGGTCCTCACCCATATAGTGATTTTCACCATAAATATTAGTCCTATCTTTATGTCATCTAAACATTTAGATTCCTTGACCATGAAAACATACAAATATGCAAAAATGCTGAAAATGTTCCTATCTCTCAATGTTAAAGAATCCTTTAAAAAAATTCCTGGATCCAGGCAGTGATCCGGGTCACTCCCAAAATCTAATCATTTGGTCCTTGTCCCAATCCGGACATTTCCTGAAAATTTCAGCAAAATCCGTCTGTAACCTTTTGAGTTATGTTGCTACAAAAGAAACAAACAAACAACCAAAAAAAAAAAACAGTTTGCAGCAATAACACAACCTCCTTGGCGAAGGTAAATATATAAAACCTTTCTCAAAAGATGGGAATCAAGTACTGTTTAAAGTTAAGGATGGGCTTTCACTACTTTAAGGATTGGATATTGCTGACTTTTTGCTTGACTATGGCTAAATCAATGCCTTACACTGAGTTCTTTGCAAAACATTGATGTTGTGCTCTTGGAAGAGGCAGTCAGCATGAACAAATTAATCAAGAAAGTTATCATGGCAGGCATGAGTTTAAAACATTCTTAATACAAAATGATGCCAGCAATGCAACATGCAGTGTCTGTATAACTCATGTGTGTGTGCTTTATCGGAGGCAGCGCAACATTAAATATCAGGAGTAACATGTGTGTTTCAGGTAGTTATCATTTTTTTCCACATAAAAAATCCACAGGAATTGTTAAAAGACTAAATAAAGATTTCAATCGACAAGCCACATCAATGATGGCATTAGTAAAACAAATCTTAGGATCCCATCCGTGCCCAGCACCACAGCAGTATAGTTCAAAAGCTTCATCTAATACACCCAATGTTTGTTCATGTATGCATACTGTTATTCTGTTTTTAGCCAGTGTTTATCAAAGTCTTGCAGGGATAAGAGGAAAAATGTTGGGTATAAATGAAAGCATTGTTGCTAACAGAACGTGATCAGATCTTTGCTGAGGGTCACCCATGTGTGAACACTATCAGCACAATATCCGCATTCATGAGGATGTAATGAACACTGGCTGGACACACACGAGCCTGTGTGATCCGCTCCATCCAAAGTCAGAGGATAGTTACTGTAAAACTAGTCATGTAATTCCAGTACTGTCCCCTCTCTGTGACAGCATATAAAGCTTCTGCATATGTTGCCTCTGTCAAGGAAGAGAAAACATAAATAACTGTTTTTGTAGTGTATTTGACAAATGAGAATAAGGTAGAGTAATTTGGATGTTACATTTAAGGATGCAGCTGATCTTACTTTAACCTGCATATTTATCTGAATGTTTTGTTTGGCGTAGCTAAATAAGTAGTTATCTCCGCCAAGTAGGTTATGTTGTTGTTACTGTTTGTCTGTTTGTAAGCCTGTGAGAAAGAAAGATCATTCAAAATGTTCTTAACTAAGTGAAATGAAACTTTCAGGTCATGCTGGTCAGGGTTAAGGGAAAAAGTGAATTGATTTAGTGATGATCTGAAAACAGATGCAGAGCAAGGAATTTAGTAAATAGTTTGTTAGCATTCCAAGATAGGGCAGTTTTCCCACATTTTTGCAAACAACTCAGATTCTCACACTTAATTTTTAAGACACCTTCAGGGAATATTGGTTATGGAAAGAGAAGTGATGAGATTTAAGTTATGATTTGAGTCCAGGATGTTTTTCCATTTGGAAAAAAATTGTTAACACTGCATGATAGTACAGTTTTCCACACTGTCAACAATCACTTACCCAACAATGTTGGAAATGCCTTGGCAGAGGTTTGTGCTCATGGAGCATCTCTAGTTTGAATGCTTCGGTTTCTAGGATCCACTGATTTTTTTTTTGGCCTGTATCTGATAGGATGAGAGTTCCAACTCCATCAAACCAATACCATATACCCATATATACACAGTTTTCTTCATTAAAAGAAAATAAATATACAAGAAAGAACTTATTGTGACAAGCTTTTCATTTTAGGAAACAGACCAGAAAAAAAAGACAAACCAAACATTTGATTCAATAAAACATTTTTCATGAGACATTCAGTAAACAATGGATTTGCATGGTTTTCACAAAACCTATCGCGAGAAAGTCCTTGAAAAACACACAAAAAGGCACATTACTCATATGACCAAAGACATAAATAAGCTCAAGTCCAGACTTTAAACCTCTGACATTATAATCAACATTAAAATGAATGAGAGTGAAAAAAATCCCCTTATAGATCTTTAAGTTATACTGAAAACTAAAAATTCTCCCTTATACGTAGTAATAATAATAAAATTAATAATAATAATAATTATTATTATTATGATTATTATAATAATCATAATAATAATAAATAAAGGCAAATTTTAAAAATGTGGCAGCACACAATAGAACTTGACAGATAACATTTTATCAACAAGTTCTTATAAATCTTACAAAGAGAAAATAAGTACTGTATTATATCTCCAACCTTCTATTTTTTGACTGTAAAATGAGTTTTTTTAAGGTTTTAAAATTGTGAAAAGGTACAGATATTGCAGCATATTGCAAAAATAATGCATCTCAAAGACTAATCGGTCATAAATTCCAAAGGCACAGCTCGACTTGCCTCAAGACACACCATTAGAGCACCACTGATCTACAGATGCCACTATTACCCTGATAAAAATGTACATCCCAACTTCATACACTTAATCTTGGCTCAATTTAATAATCTCCTTTATATGCTGAATACATGCATGTTTGGTGTGTGTTTTCGCATGTGTGTGCGTGTGTGTAAATAATCAGATGACAAGATGAGGAAGGTGTGGTACCTCTATCTGTACCTGCACACATGAAAGTCTGTTCCTATGTGAACCTGTTTGACTGAATGTGTGTGTGTTTATCATTTTATGCCCACAACACACTCACACGGGCAGACACACACACACACTCCGAGCAGTCAGAGCAGATGGAATGCCTGAGCACGCTGAAGCATTACATCAGCAGCACGATTAGTCCCGTAACCCGACACGGGCCTCCCAGCCCTCCATCTCCCTCCCTCCCCTACCTCACCCTTGAGAGGGAAGTGGTGTGTAGCGTCGATTAGGCAGCGAGGAAGCATCCCTCTTCCCTGAGCAGACACTCCTGCCTGCCATGCAAAGCACAGAGCACAGAGCAGCCACAAACTGATTAGACAGCGGAGCAAAAAAAAAAAAAAAAACGATGCGAGCCTGACTGGCATGTTAAGTGAGGCCTTTTGGCGCTCAAGTCAAAATAATTAGATCTCCATGAAATACGGTGATTTAAATGGCAGAGGAGAGATGTGGGTTTTTCCAAGCATGTAGAAACCCACGGGGCCTGGGTGTTATCCAGCATTTAAGAAATTTACATGTGCTGCAGATGGCTTAAAATGCTGGGCGAAAAAACCTGTAAAGACTATTAATTATCATTAGCTTTCTGTGTCCTTGTAGAACCTTCATGACTCATTAGGCTAATCAGAAGATGTTATTTTCACAGTGCACCAAGTGAACCTCACCACTAAACACGCTCACACCTGGGCCTCTGCTTTAGGGCTGGGCAATGCAGACCAAAAGGCACACCTCAATATTTTTTGACTAAATGACAATGCACAACTATCCATCCATCTTCTATACCGCTTATCCACTAGAGCTGCTCTATCCAGCTGGCATTAGACAAGAGGCAGGGTACTTCTTGGACGAGTCTCCAGCCGATCACAGTGCCAACATATAGAGACAGACAACCACTAACACATATTCACAACTACCAGCAAGTTTAAAGATACTCATAAAAGTAACTAAGGTAGTGAGCATGTTTTTATCTGTGGGTGGAAACCAGCGTTTTTGGAGAAAACCTATGCAAGCACTGTACCAGGGAGAATACAGTCTTTCATAGAAAGGTCGTCAGTGTTTCAGGTAGTCTTCTTGCTGTGAAGCATCAGCACTAACCTGCTGCACCGCTGTGCCACCATGGAAAAACACATTGAACAATATATCAATAAAATATTTTTTTTTTTTTCACCTCGGCCAAGCAGGTTACGTTTTGTTTATGTTTGTTTGTTAGCAAGGTTATGCAAAAACTACTTTACAGATGTTGGCGATTTTTTTCAGAAAATGTTGGTAATGGTCCAACTTAAATATGATTAGATTTTGGCGGTAATACAGAAATACTACTTGTTCATCACTTTTACAGTATGTCTTTCATTTTATTTATTTTTGTACACACACATAACTTTTCAACTTTGTTAAAAGGCTTGTAAAAAGATAACAAATACTGTTACTCATCAGATATACAAGCAACTAAAAAAAACTATAAAAACAAAACTGGTTATGTAGTGGTTTATCATCAACAAGTGCCTTAATCCATGTGTCAAACATTATAAAAGATACAATATTTTGATGAATATCATTGTCAAATGTACAGAAACTTAATGACTTTCTGTGATATCTTTAATTTGAAGAGGGAACTCACTTTCTGAATGGCACAGATTTTTAGGCAACATTTTGAAAAATGGATGGCCTTGGTGATGGGCTGAGGTCAGTGAAATAATGCAGGATTTTGCCTACAAATGTTGTTAATGAAACTAGCATAACAATTTTCTATAATGAAAAATAAAATATAATAATCACATAAAAAGGCTCCTAAATTGAAATAATAAAACAATATTTCCACATTTAGACATATACAGTATATATGTTTTAACTGATTGTCATACGGCCATGAGCATATTAATGCATATTTTTGCTGTTAAACATTTTTTTACTGAGCATTAGTCTTATTGCTTGCTTTCTAACCAACATGCCAGAGAGCCACACAGATACAGTCCAGCTCTATATAGCTTTTGAAAACATATTTCATAGAAACTAAATGTATTTCCCAGCACTACCTTGTCTTAAAATAACAGACCTCTTCATCTTTCTCAGAGAAAATGACACCACACGACCTGTCCACACCACCCTCACCTGCACTGGATCCAGAGGAGATCCGTTTGAGGAAGATGAACCGCAGGGCAAAGGTTATCAATGAGCTTGTGCAGACTGAAAAAGACTTCCTCCTCGACCTGGAGCTGTGCATCAGAGAGGTGGTCCAGCCTTTAAGAAATGTACAGGTATATATTTGTCAAAAATCAGATTCTGGAATATTTCTTTAATATTACCAGGGACATTTTTGAAAGTATGTTTTAATATCCAGCATACTAAAATATGTTCTCTCCTTGTTTAGGCTGTGGATGTAGACAGGCTGTTCACCAACATGGAGACAGTGTGTGAGGTCTCTGCAGCACTCCTTCACAGGCTGCATGAGGCCATGGCAGAGCCTGATCCAGAGGCTGTTGTTATTGGTAACTCTACTTTACTAAACTCTTGTATATACTGACTCACTTCAACGGCTCTGGTTATTATCTAATGAATATTTGTGTGTCCTTTTTCTGCAGGGGATGTGTTTATACAGGCAAAGGCAGCTTTAGAAGATGTATATAAGATTTATTGTTACCACCATGATGATGCAAACTCGTCACTAAAATCCTACGAGAAAGATGAAGAAATAAAGCAACATTTCACCACTTGTGTATTAGCTCTAAAGTAAGTCAAATCTTTTATTTTATATAGAAATCATTCATAAACTATAAAACAACTTAAATATCAAAGTATAGTTTTCTGTATCATACAAATAGGGTGAATATTTTTTTCTTTGTGCTTTTATTACAGGAAAATCTATGACCAGGAGTAAGTACTTTTTTTTCCTTCCAAAATATGATTTTATAATGTTTATATATGGATAAAAAATAATCTACCCGAAGTGGTGATATGAATGACGAACCATTATACATTGCATTAAGGAGCATTTTCTTTGATGAAGAGTCTCATTTCGTGTCATGTTCTTAACATATGGACAATGTGCAGCTGGCTGGAGCTAAAAAAAGTCCTGCATGACAAGGCATAGACTGGTGCAGGGATGTTTTATTTTTGTTGGCTGATACAAAAGTCAGCATTGTGCTGGTTTCCCTCACCTGGAAGCTCACTAAAATCCTGTTGGATTTTACACTGTTTTGGGTCAATGCTGACAATAAGCTATGTAGCAAAAAAAAGAAAGAAACATCTTCTGTTCTTTGTGATATTTCTGACAAAAGAACCTACTTGTCACGATTTTTAAGCTTAAATGCAACTGATGACAGTCAAAAGCTTTTAGTAAGCTACTATGGAACTACAACATAGTGGTTCAACATAGAAGTAACTACGATATTTCCCATGTAACTTCTTGTTACATCCTGTTTGAGAGTTTCCTAATAATCAAGTGACCTGATCAAGCTGGTCCTCGTTGCTGTGGCAATACAGTATGAATAGCTGATTGTTAGAAAACAATCAGAGATGCCTGCCATCAGGCCATTTTTGTAGTCCTTGTTAGCCATAACTTAGCTGCTGTTTATTTAAATACACAGGCAACATCACACACATTTTAATATTTCCTATTAAACATTACAATCTTGTGTGTGTGAACCTTAGGCACTTATCTGAAACCAATATTCTAAATCCCACTTACTCTGGGGGGCTGGAATCAGGGAGCACCAAATGCTGACTCTCCTCTGGGTTTTTGACTTATTACTGCAACACTCCATGGGGTCCATGTGGATTTGATTTAAAGCTCACCTTGTGTCATTTCTTCCCCCAAAATATTGAAACATACACTGTATAATATATTCCCATTTAGCTTAAACTAATTGTGCTAATATTTTTGTTCCATATTGTTCAACCCTTAATTATCTTACATGAACTGTCACAAGTCCCTAAACAGTGTTGAAATGAAGGAGTGGTGTATTTGATGCTGTATCACGCCTACTAGCAGTTATTACTTCTGAGAATCTGTTCTGCAAGTCAGAGCAATCAGTGTTAACTTTCCCTATGTGTTTTTACACAGAGGGAAACCCAACTTGCTGGACATGGGTTCACTGATCATCAAACCAGTCCAGAGGATCATGAAGTACCCGCTCCTCCTCAGAGAGCTGTGGCAGGCTACACCTGAAAACCACCCAGACCACCAGCCCCTGCAGGAGGCATTTACTGCTGCTAAGATCATCAATGTCAACATCAACGAGTTCAAGAGGCGAAAGGATATTGGTGAGACTTCATTCACACTGACATGGTGCACAAAGGCCTGGCATTGCCACTGAGGGACCTTTAGATAGGTTTTATGGTACAATTGATTTCCAGGAAAATCAAAGAAACAGTGAAGAAGAGTTAATGCAAATGCTTTTTAATAATTAGGTTACATTTTTATTGTTTTAATTTATTAACAGTGATAGAGAAATTTATTTAATCCTTACCTTTGTAAAAAAATAAAATAAAATAAATAAACATATAGCAACCAAACATAAGACTACATAAATGCATTAAGAAACTTCTGCAAATAAGGAAAACGATATGGACTTGACTTAATATACCTCAATGTGTTAGAGTTTGTTAGCGCCTCACTTTTCACTGAAGACACAACATGCTAGCTTGAAGCTGTTAGCGGGTTTAGCCGTAGTTTCTGGCGCAAAAACTACTACTATCTATTATAATATGCTGTTACTACATATTATAACTTATCCATTCAGCTTAAAAAGTTTACTCACACTATAATCTGGTTATCCCCCTCTTCTCCTTCCACGTTTACCTTCTGTGTTCCTCCACATTAACAGAATAAGGCTGTTTGTGTTCATAATGTTGGTTAAAGTAGCAGCTGACAAGTGTTTGGTTGGTAACAAGTGGTACACTGTAAAAAAAAAAAAAAAAAGTCAAGTTATTTGGTAAATTTTGGCTGAATTTGTCCGTAGATTTCGTAAAACAACAGAAAGTCCTCTTTTTATTGTGTAAAAAAATATGTTAATTGTGGCAACTGAGAGATTTGTCAGACTTGTTTGCTCTGCTTAGCCCACAAACGTCTCCAGCAATGATACATTTCATAAAAACTTGTAGAGATTAAAAAAAGAAAATGAAGGGATAAGACCACATTTTATATGGAAAATGCTGTGATAAGTTAATGGACTTGATCAGTTTTATGGTAAATGGTTAGAAAATGGAGTGAGCTGATAAAAAGTTGAGTAAATAATTATAATTTTAGCTAATATTGATCATTTTTCATTTACAGCATTGATATGCTTTTGTAATTGATGCTTTTACTGAATACATAGATAGGCTAAGACAGTACAAACAAGGTAACAAAAGAACAATAACACTCAAATAAATGTAAAAAAAAATTTAAGGGCCTGATAGGTTTACATATTTAACATACTACTTTTTTAAAGTAATTCCATTGATAAAGTCACAGATTCTTTGACAAAATAATATTAATCTTTATGACATTTTAATTTAAAAAAGTTAAAAAGTAGTGATATCAGGGAACACTGAATAAAACCTATTACGGGAAATATATAAGAGAAAAAGGGGTGGAGTGCAAGAGTAGAGGATACAGCATGTTTCTTTGTTTTCTTTTCTTTTTTTCATTCCTCATTTTTTATACAGACAAGGAAAAACTAACAATAAGGGATGATTAAACTTTATAAGATAAAATTACAAGTGAATTGTGTGTTCCTGTGTTTCTGTGTCCTGAATAGACCTACCAGTGTGACATCCTACCTTTGTTTTATTGTCAGTTTGAGCCCATTGGCTCTCTGTGGCAAGTCCAATGCAGAGCACAGACACTAGAATTACTGTAGAGTTGTTGACTACAGCAAGCTGAACTGACCAGTTACCACAGGGGAGCTTTAAACCAATCACTGCTGACTGGGCCCATGTGGGAGAGTCTCAAAGGGGCAGGAGCTCTAGCAGAGCATCCCAGACTGAGAATACAGCTGGATCAGGGGTACTCTGGATGTTTTAGAGGTTTTCTTTTAAACATTAGTTGTTGTGAACATACTTTTTCAGTTTATTCAACAAAAATGAATTTACTTCTATGAACTTGGATCAATTAATTCAAAAGGATCAAGGGACATTGAATAAAACTTAGGGTAAAAAATGGGGGGGGGGGGGGGGGTGCAAGATTTGGGGATGCAGCATGATGTTTTAATTTACTGCATAAAAGCAAAGGTGAAGTGAAGACAGTTGATGACAAAACCTGATGAGATGAAAATGCAAGTCAAGCTGTGTTCCTGTTCACCCTAGTCATGAAGTATAAGCGGGTGGAGGATGAAGGCACTTTGAGGGGGAAACTGCACAAGTTCAACATCCACTCCATCCGGAAGAAAGGGGACAGATTTGCTGGGTTTCTTAAGATCCTCACTGGAGTTGAACCACAGGTAAAACACTTTCTACAGCTGAGTAAAGCTCTCTTGCCATACCTTGTTGTTATCCCTCTGTGCATGGTGGTTTTGTCTTTTTTAATGAAATTGGTCTAATATCAATTTCCAACAGGTGTTTCCTAACTAGTAATGCACCATGTCTGGACTTTTCTTAATGTAGGTGAGGGATGAAATCTTTGATAGAGAGGAGAAGCTGTTCAGGAGTCTGGAGAAGGCTGTGAGGCAGCTTGTCAAGAATGTTCAATGTTACCTGCTGCAAATTCAGGTAGTGTTTTGTATATGTGTGTGTTATTTTAAGGATTTAACACATTCTGTCAGTCTTTATGGGTAGTTTGTCTCTTCAACTTCTGTCTGTTTTTTGCAGGAGATGGTGTCTGTAGCTGTTCAGAATGTGAAGGACATGGAGAACATTGTCAAAGACACAAACAGAAATGGCACAAATGGCTCATCACATAATGGAAATGACCCCTACAAGCACTTTGTAAGTCCGCCTGCTGTTGTTCTTTGTAACAAAACTGCTATTAATTTTTTTGCTCACTTTCTTCAACTTTTGGTGGTACTGTTTCCTCCATTAATCTTTTTTATTTGTCTGTCCATGCTTTGGTGTCCTGTCCCTACATGACCTAACATTCACCCTTAAGTGTAAAGCATCTATCTGTCTGTCCGACTGCTGTTCTCCATTGTCCCTCTATTAAATTCAACCTTCATCTCCTTTTTCCCTCAGAAGCTTTCATCTTCTCTACTTTTCCCAACCTTTTGCAGCCATGTGACTAGTATGAAGTTTCTTACTTTAGTGGATGATGCCACCAATTCCCACCAAATGCATGCTAACCAATAATCACACCAAATGCATATATTTGAGCTGTAAAAGCACTAATTCATTATTCATTAAAATTTTCCATTATGCTTATGGCATGTATTAAATGGAAAAAAATACAAAAAGATATATTTGCAAGGTTACTTACAGCTTGTTAAAGAGCTCATATAATCCTTTTTTAAATTTCATTTGTCCTTAATATATTAAACATGGCTCCTCCATGTTATAGAGCACTTCCATTAACACAACAAAAAGTCTGTGGCATCAGGACTTCTCCCTTTTCATGGCACTATTAGCTGCCTAAAAAGTTGTTCTCCTTGCTTCCCTGAATAGACCTATGAGTGTGACATCCTATCATTGCATATAAGTGAAACTTGGAGACATAATACTGTTTACATAAAGAAACAGAAGACCAAAGACGGAGCCTTGTGGCACACCTTTGTTACTTTAAGATATTCAGTGGAAAAACTTAGTCAACACGCTCTGTAATCTTGTTATTTTGAGTGTATTACAAGGATTCACTTTGGTCTGCTATAATCAAACCTAAAAACATATTTGAACTTCTTAACCAATATTTATGTATTATAACAACTGATAACCTGCTCCACACTTTGATATTAGAAACTGCAGAACTCTTGACGTTGTTCGGTCTTTTTTGAGATAAATTATGTCTTCACTTTCATTTGTTTACATGCAAATTATTCACAGCAGCATTGTTGTTGTGATGCTTAAAACATGTGAAGGCATATGTTTACTGTTTCCCCTGCATACCAAATTAGACTTTGGAAGAATTATTACCTATTTTTATGCACCCCTTTAAATAAAAACGCTATGATGTACTTTTACTGAAATTCACTTTTCATCGCCTGTCGTCTCTTAGAAAGACAGTTTGGAGCGCCTGGTCCTCGCCCCCCTCCTCTCCCTACAGGGCATGTTCACAGCCCCACAGAAGCTCATCCAGAAGCGTTATGACAAATTACTGGATTACTGCAGCCGCCTTGAGCGCTCGTCTTCATTCTCATCCTCGTCCTCGCCTTCCACCTCCTCTTCCTCTCCTTCATTGGCGTCAGAGGAGCCGCCAGGTCCAGCCAGGAGGGACTATGAAGCTCTTAATGCCTTGCTTGTGGAGGAGTTGGAGAGGTTCAACATGGCTTCTTATACAATCCTCACTAACTGTGTGGTGTATTTTGTGGCCCTGCTAAGAAGGCTGATGGATAAAATACTACTAAGTGCCCCATCTGTACAGCAGCTACCAGTAAGACTCCCACTGATAAGTCACATCAGTAGGTACAGGCTATTTTTGGTCTGTTTGATATTGAAACTACAAAGTTCTATTTTTGTCTTTCAGGCTCCTTTGTCAAACATTGCTGAAGTACAGAACAGCATCATGGAGCAGCTGAACAATCTGGCTTTTGTGAAGGATAATGCGCAGAAGCTAATGGAGCGTAAAGTCAGCTTTGAGAGACAAAGAGACAAGAAAACAACGGTAAGAATTAGAAAATTACTACATTTTTGAGGTTGCATCTCACAAAGTTAATATCAGGTGTAATGCCTCAGAGGGAGAAGTATGAGCAAGACACATTTTCAAAGGGAACAGAGTGTATCTTGAAGTTTTGAATCTCAGCTCAACTCAATAAATGTTAATTTGTAAAGTCCATTTAAACAACCCCTGTTAACAAATGCATATAAAAACTAATAATAGGACATAAAAAAAATCAAAAACCAGTCAATAGCCTGATTGTACCCCATAGTATTGTGTTGTTTTGTACTGCATGATTTTATATTGTATCATTTTGCATCATATTGTATCATATTACAACGTACTATATGATATTATCCTATTATATATCATCATATTGAATAACATTGTACTACATTTTATCATAGCGCATCATGTTGTATTGCACAATATCATATTGCATTGCAACAATATATGTCATATTTTATAACATCATATGGCATCATATCATATTGCATTGCATCTTATCCATCATATTGTACAGTATCATACCACATTGTATTATATACTATTACAGCTGTTAAATCTGCTTTCATATTACATGGTTCCCTATGCACTGTATTATATGGCATCATACTGAATAGCATGATGACTGATACTGAGATAAAAAAGAACAGATTTCTGGGGGGAGGGAACTACAACCATGTTACAAAAAATATATTTTAAAGTCGTGTTAAGATAACAAGCAATAAATCTTTCAGAGAGAGTCAGAAAACAGTCAGAAAGTTCCCTTGTTTATTATGAAAACTATTGCCAGAAATACTGTATGTCATTTTCCAATCCATGTCATTGATATGAACCATTCTTTGATAGTGGGTTAAAGTCTACACTAGTACCTTATAACTAGTTTTTATAACTAAATCCAAGTCTTAAATTAGAGGCTACAAGTCTTGTCGGAAGAATCCATAGTCTGCCACAGGGCTCCAGAGTTTGACCATTGAGCGAAGCTCTGTCCAATTTGTCTTAGTGACTGTCAGATAATTAATAATTAACAACAATAACCAGTAAAAAAAGTAACATGAAATGTAACATCTATATTTGTTCAGCCCTTTCTCCTGTTAAGGGGGGAGTTTCTTAGTCACACAGGCACAGAGATAAGTGTCCACGTCCACTGAGGAAAAATGACCTGACTGGCAGCCACCGACTGTACATAAAGCTGGGCTGTAAAGTCTCAGTTTTGTAAATATTGACTATAGTGTGTGAAGTCTTATTCTAGGTTTACATTTATTGTAGAATAAGACCATCCAGTTAAATGCTATGTTGTTGGTTGTTAAAATCTGGATATTTATTTCATTTTTTCAGTTCAGTATAGCACCTTAAACAGTAGCTCTTTTTATTTTAAAATATTTCATTTAACTTGAGATATTTGAGTTTGAAATGTTAAATTCCAGTTCACTAAAGCACTTTAAGCACATGCACTTTTATTTGGAAATGTTTTATTTTGCTTAATTTTTTAGTTGAATTTGTCAATTTCATTTAGTGAAGCACTTTAAATGCTGTTTTTCTTTTAATATATAATTTTGCTTCGAATAAAGAAAAGAATTTCTTTACATCTTATTCTTGTTTAAAAACCATTTACATTGTATAAAAGTTGTAGAAAGTGATAAAATGGTGACCTTATTTTATTAAAGGTGACACTAAAAAAAATTTGGATGCACATAATTTTTGTGCTGGTGCACCTTAAAAAAATTTTAGGTGCATATAGTTGCTACCACTGGAAAAATTTCATCTGGAGCCCTGTGCTAGTTCGCTAGTTATTGACAGTTCAGTCACTTGGCAACCCAAAGCTGCCCTGGGTTGTAGTCCTCTTGGAGTATAATTGTGCAGGTTCATGTGTGTAAGAGGGCACATTGTCATACACTCCTACACATGTAAAAAAGTGTGCTTGTACATGGACATGCAAGTAGAATTGAACTCATTCTCCCTGTAAATACTATTGCACAGTTCTAACCACCAACATATTTCCACACAGCAGACAAACCAACTGACTTTTCTTTCTGTGGCCACCCTCAGGTGCCAGAGGTGCAGCATCAAACTGAGGAGGAGCGCGCCCGGCTGCTGGCTGAACACCCACTGAGCCGTCTGTACCAGCTGAAGAGGAAGTGTAATGGCTGCCAAGAGCAGGACCTCAGCCTGCTGGAGGGGGAGCTGGTGGCTCTGCTGGAGGATACAGACCCACTGGGCAGCAGCAGCCGCTGGCTGGTTCACACTGGAGGTAAGTGTGTGAATGTGTGAGATGCATTATTAAGATACACAAGCTGAATGAAGTTGTCACATTAGGTGATCTGCAGGTGTACATCTCCTTTTAAGCGTATTCCTCAGTGAATACACCTGCATCTATTAGACGACTGGGACTGTGAATATGCAGCAAACTTTACTTTTCCTTCAACCACTAGTCAGCACATAAGAATCAGTCTCAGGAGCTCTTGTGATGTCATGGTTGCTGGTACCTTTTCGCCCGTCTCTGGAGATGGTTGCCTCTCAACAGGGCCAAGAAAGCTTGTCTCCATCTCCACTCCACTCCTTGCAGAGGCACCTGAGATCCCAGTGTCTTGTTTGGAACAAACTGCAGCACGCTGTAAGCAGCGTTACTTAGAGTACAAAGCTTCTCCCTATGGGTATACGGAAACAAGGACGTAGAGACGCCACTTGCTTGTGAGCCTCTCTGTTCTCTGCAATAACAAGTTATTTTTTACGAGCTGTAGGAAAAAAATGTGTGTGTATGTTTCCTAGTGTGGAGAACATTCTTCACAGCCTTGTCTTTTCCTCTGGGATTACAAGCATTCTCTGGAAGTTGTTGTTCATTCCGGGGCTGCTATCAACACTATGTTGGCTCATATTAACACCTTTCTGGCTTGCATACATGGACTAAAGATCGTTCTGGTTCATGCTTACAGTCCTAGGATGCAAGGTCTGCAACCCAATGTAGTAACACATTAAAGATGTTTTTATAAAAACAGTTTTATTGAAATGTATTTATTTATTTAAACTGTGACAACAACCTCAGCTCAGCTACAACAACCTGAAAAAACTTAAGGTCAAGCCTTTTCACAGACTGTCCATCTGTGTCATGTTTAGGTCAACAGGGCTACGTCTACTCCACCTTCCTGAAGCCATATAACCCTCTGAGGGACTCCATGAGGGCCAGTCAGATGGTCAAGGAGCAGCAGCAGCAGCAGACACAACCCGTAATGGTAGACGAGGACTTTGACGACATCAGCCTGTTTGTGTCGGGCAGTGGCAGCAGCAGCCTGCGCAGCTTCAACCTGAACACCACAGACAGCAGCTCCACCCACTCTGGACTACAGGGGGAGACGGAGAGCCCCGAGGAGTTTGAGGAATCGGTGGATGGTGACGTTCAGCAGGTCTGTTTTTGGAGTTCTTGTATCATAGTGATGGTATGAATGTGATGCAGTCAGGATCAGTTAGGTAATAATTCAAATTTCAAAGAGCCGTCTTTTATCTCAAAATTTTGACTTTCCCAGAATTACAACTTCAATATCAGAGCTCTGACTTTTCCTACAGACTTAAGCTTTCTTTTCAAACTTTGAGAATTTACTTTTCTGATGCCCTAATACTATGCTGAAGTTAACAGCTTCAGAATGATAAATTGATTTTTTGATGCAACAGTGTTGCATGTCCTATTGATACGTACTGAAGCTCTTTTAATTGAACTTGGTTTTACAGAAATTACTTTAAAAACTCCATGATGTGTCTTTGTAAATAAGCCAGCTTTATCGTTTACATAACTTATTAAAACTCCTGTTTGATAGAAGGTTCCCATTGTGTTGTTTTCCTCATTTCTGGTCGCTATTTAATAGCCCACACAACAGTATAAAGGAATGATCAGTAGCCTGTTACACCAGCTATACCTACATTCTTTAAGTTATAGCTTAGGTTGTCTTAGTTTGGTTGCATCCCCAAGATACAAGGTGCATCTTAATTTGCCAAACTACGGTGAACAAAATGCAGTACACATAACATTTTAACATTAACTCAATACCCATCTCTCATGCCAGAATCTCTCCAAACAAATGGCAGGAAATAACGTTTGCTAACTGTCATAAATCATGGGTGGGTAAAGCTCTGGTAAGATCATAGAGCAGGTTAAAACTGTTCTGCTCCAAGTTAGCCCTCCTTAAAACCATACACCATCACAACCATATTCTAAGAAGGACTACACCCCTATGAAGAGGTTAGTGTAGGATGTAAGCTATAACGTACTCCTCCCAAGATGCTATCTGAGCCGGTGAAACACATTAACTTTCAGCTGAACTCTGTCCTGAGTTCCCTTCAAGTTCAGACACATGTAAATGTACGCAGAGCTGGGGCAACAGCTGAGCTCCACACTGCTCAGTTTAGTAGAGGTATGTTACATTACGTAAACAGTTTAGGTTTTGGTTAGAAAATTCTGGGTAAAGCATTGCCAAATTTGGCCTCTTTAAACAGTCAAAGTGCACCAAGTGAAGGTTCACTTTGGAGCCATAACAGTCACTTCCTCTCTCTAAGCAAATGATACAGATGACTTTAAAGATTTTGAATTCCCATCATAAAAGTGCTGAAAATATTCACAATAAAAACAGCCCATCATCAATGTCAGTTTACTGGACTTCCACTAAGCTCAAAGTTCCTCCTTACGTGAATTGAAATTGGTGAATATGTTTACTATAAAACAATTACTTCCTCAGGCTTCAGAACTTTCTGTGGTTATTGTGTCCTTAGCTGCTTTTAACTCTCAGCACACCTCTTGTCCTCACTCTAACATGACATCATTGAGAGCTCGTCCCATTGTCAAGCTGATTAACAGTGCCACCTACTGGACTCACAGCGTCACTGATTTATGATGTCTGACAGTACTGCCTGCTGTTGTTAAGGGGAAGAAAAATAACTTTTAAAAGTGTTAAAATACAACAGCTGCTCAACTCAACAGTCATGATTATTAGTGTCAGTCCATCTATTTTTTTAGCATTACAGTTGATAATGTTTCTGTTTGAATGACTGGTCCTTCATTCACGGTTGTTCTTGCTTATTTTGCTCACAGGTTACTATTACCAGCACCGCGGCTGTAAAAGTATCACATTCATTACTATTGCTCTGTTTGTGTGTCTTTGTTTGTGCATCTTTTGCGTCAGTTAAAGGTGGGTTGTCCTCATCACTGTGACTGTGCTTGATGTTGGCAAGGGTGATACTAGTGGACTGGTGCTGTGTCTCCTCCAATAGCATAACAAAGGATAAAAGCTGGACCTGCTCTTTTTGTAGTGTCTAATATTACAATTTCAGCAGCTCAGGGCAATACAACTAAAAAAAGAAAAAAGTTCACCCCAAATTTCTAACTAGTCAACAAACAATGTCAACTACTGTCATCCCTTACCTGAAATAGTAACAGTATGTATCCACTTTTTGTCTCTTTCCACAGTTTTATGCGGTTTATGCATTTCAAGCACGCTGTGACCAGGAGCTGACCCTGCAGGAGTACCAGCATGTCCGCATCCTGCAGTTTTGTGACCTGGGTGGCAATAAGGACTGGTGGTTAGCTGAGGCTAATGGACAGAAGGGATACGTCCCTGCCAACTACCTTGGCAGGATGTCCTATGCATAAATATTTCACAACAGTCTTTCAATAGCACCCACCAACCACCCTGACATCTAACAGACTTGAAAAATCCATGAAGAATAATCGACGCTATCCTGACTGTAACTTGGGACATTTCTGTGTTTTGAAAGTCAAAATTGCACTAGGTGTTGCTAGATTTTTAAGACCGCTTTTACCGAAAGTGTTGGACCTATCTCATGTTCAGATGACAGCTCACCAATGGGACTCACTGAATAATTCTGTGATAAATGGAAATAATGTTGATAGAACACAGGGCACTATGTTGAGCACTTTTTGTACTTCAGTGTTGTTTATATCCATAATGTTGTGACGTATTCATGAAGGTAATTTTATGTGACATAATTTACAGAAGATACAAATGTTATATGTGAAATTAATAAATGAAGTATATATGTTTAATGTATATGTGAATAAAGAAACCTATGTCATCAATAGTTTGAACATTTATGTTGATAAAAGAGCTTATAGGACCTTTGAGAGTGTACTGCTGAATATCAGAAACACCACAAGCTACAAAGTCAGTGCTACTACCAGCATGTAAGAAGAGGTTTAATGACATTAGTTGATTAAAAAGTGTAGCCACTCTTTCAATGGTTAGCATTTTAGGACAGAGCGAGGCACAGAGTCCAGCAGCATTTACACAAAGAAAGCTTCAAGTGTTTGACTGAATGTTGTTACTACTGATGTGGATGTTCTCCTAATACAAGCAGACTGCTCTAGCACTATCAAAGTGTTTATTTCCAAATTCTGCACATGGTTCATAGCTTATTTCTTCAGTTTCTTCTGGGCTGCTTTCTTCTTCACCAGTTGTAACCGTTTCATGGCATTCAACTGGGACTCCTGAGATGTTGGTGCTTTGTCCCCTGGTGCCACTTTTGATCCGTTCCCATTGTTCCCATTACCTCCTCCATTACTGCCTCCATTTCCTCCTGCCCCTGCCTGAGAGCCGCTCGGGGAGCCTCCCCCTGACGATGCAGACGCTTTCCCTTGATTATCCCCGCTTGATGAACGGTTCAGCGGCTGTTTGCCGAGAGTTAGGGGTGGAGGGGGTTTCAGAGGAACCTGACTGGAGCCGTTTCCATTACCACTCCCAGGGATCTTGGCACTTCCTAGTCCGGATTTTCCTCCTGCGAGCCCAGACAGGCCAACGGGTTTCTGACCAGAAGGAGCCGTCAAACTCTTGTGGCTCCCACTTTGGCCTGAGGAGCCCAGTTTAGAGCTGGCAGGGAGAGACGGACCTGTCTTGGCACCGAACGCGGCCCAGCCTGTGAGCCCACTGCCTGAGGAGGAGGAGCCGCCGCTGGTGGGGTTGGCTGATGTTGTGGATGCCTGAGGAGATATAGGATTTAAAGTTTTCAAATGCTTCACAAGTTTAACAGACTTCAGGATTTGAGTCTCATAAATCAAGTTTGACTTTTTTTTAATACAGATCTTTATAAGACACTTAAAAATGTTTCGCTCATTTGCAACTTCAGGGCAGAAGTATATCTGAATTTCAGAGGAACGTCAGATCTGTGCAGACGGCGTATTTTACCTGTTGACTGTATCATAAAGCCTTCTGTGCTTAAATAACTGAAGTGAGATAAACAATTATTTTTGAAAGCAGCTATAATTCCTACTGATTGTGTCAGTAGGAATTGTGCGGATAAAAAAACATTTTGCTTCACTGCGAGGGGCTTCCCAGGGCAAATATCGTGCATCTACCTGGTGTGGTCAGCTGATACATACCTTCACTTCTGCTCTTTTGAAAGCCTGGAAGGTGCTGGTTGTGTCTGGTTTGGCTTTAAGTTCTGCCTTTTTCACCAGTGTGTCTTTAACAACTGGTGCTGATGATGCAGAGGCTGGGGATGGCTTCTGTGGAGGTTTCTGGGCCTAGCAAACACAGACACAGTCGATTTCACAATTAAAACAAATAAAATGAGGATGATGAGCTGAGAACACACTGAAATATTATCCATTTTCCTTACCATGCGTTTCATTTGCCTGGTGCAGCGGGCACAATACCACACCAGCCGTGGATCATTCACTTCTTTGTCTGTCACCTGGGGCTTGTGGCAGTCCTGGTGGTACAGATTATGGCACTCCTGACACTCGACAAGCTGGTTTCCCATCGTCACTGTCATTTGTCTGAGGAAATAAAAACACAACAGTTCTGTAAAATGTATATGCCAGATTGAATAGAATAAAGCTATAAATATAATAAAATGCATTTTGCATTCTGAAGCTCATCCAGGAAAATCCAGTGATCAACACTTTCATGAGCTTGTAATTTCAATCACAACCACTTTCACCAGCACTCAGCACCTTCAGAAAGCTTCTGCTCTTATATTCATTTTGTTTTCATTAAAGCTGGTAATTATCCAAAACTGATCAAACGGTTGCTTAGTTGTACTTCTTCTGCTGCCATATCTTCTGACTGTCAGCTTGGAAAAAAGATAACTTTGAGTCCTGTTTGGTAAAAATGCTGGAGTCTGTGTTGAAATCGGCACAGTAGATGTCAATTTTTTTCATTAAAGAAGTGGAGATATGGTTACATAACATACTTAATGTCAGCTCAGAAATATTCATTAGGTGGATTTAAACAAATTTTCATTATGCTTTGTGCTTAAATGGAACACTAAGGAAAGGTGAAAAACCTTGATCTATGCAACTGTAAAAAATGTATTAGTTATATACATTTCCTGTTTCATTATGCAAGTAGATAAAAATAAACAAGTACAGAAAAATAACATTTTTTCTTTTTGTTGATACCTTGATGCAGTGGTTTTCAAACTTTACTGTTCCCCAAGGGACACCATGTTCACACCTTGAGAAAATAGTATGTTTTTCTTTAATATAAGCTACAGTATTGGATTATTCTGTACATGTTTATTTTTAGCTACCAACGCGACAATGATTGACAAACAAGGGTATAACTTGTGAAACAGATATAACTGGATTACAAAAGGATTCCCACCAAAACATATTTTGTTCGTTTGATGAATCATTTGAACATGTAATACCGATCTGTTACATTCATCAAATGGTCACTTTTCTGAGCTGACCACTAACACACCATGAAAGCATTTGTCCGCTTAGCAAGGCAGAAATTTAACCTTAACTCTACTTCAGTGCAGAATTCATCATAATGTGAACAGCTTTAAAAAGCAGGACTCAGTTATTGGAGCAGTTTTTTTTTTCAAGCTGACAGTCAGAAGGTATGGCATTTTGGTTCATCTGATGCCCAATGCAGATGCACTTAGATCTTGATACTTTTTTTTAGTAAAGATAGATTTTTGGTTTTTTATTTGGTGTTTTGAAAAATGCCAAATGCCCTCGAGCTTCTTTACTCACTCACTTATTCTCTTAACAGCAAAAGTCCTTGAGGTTAAATAAGGTTTTTTTATTTTAAGTTCGTTAATATAAACTTTATTCAGAAATTAATGCAAATAAGATACTGATAATAATTTAATTATAGGAAAAACCAGTATGCTGCACACTATCAGAGAACCACTGTCTTAATGTATGTGTTCTTTGCTGTCTTTTCAGCTTTATTGTTTAAATTTGTTTGCTTATTATAATCTTGTCCCTGTGTTTCATTTCTTTTTTTGGCTTTGTGTGTGAGCTAAACTGCTGAAGCTTACATTTCCTCTGATATCAGCATCTCTATCTCCCTTTTTTTCCCCTTTCTCTTTCCATCCAATCGTGTATTCATGCATCTATTAACCTGTGCATCCTTTCAGGATATTTACCTGCAAACCACACAAGCCAGTCCCATTTCCATGGCAAAGTCGTCAGCATTGGTCTCATCATCATTTATGTTTGGCAGAAGGTCTTTGCTCGTCTGAACGGTAATTGGTGATGAACGATTTTCCTGTTTCTCCAAACGAGGCTTTTTCGGCGGGTCCACATCTCCCAAGTCGAGCCTGACCTTTTTTGTAAGACAGGCCAAGAGTAACAACATTAATTGTCAAAATTGTAACAAGCTTAATAGTCACTTACTTGTTCAATACAGTGCATGAGACTTACTATGTCTTTTGTTTTTAACTTTTTAAATCCCGGCCTACTCCGACTATCAGCTTTTCCAAATTAATTTCCTTACTTTTAAAAGTCAACAAACAAAATCTTGATTTGTATATTACCAATTCCTCATAAAAGATACTCATTTTTATATTAATTAAATGTTGTTTTTGACAGTAGAATGTAGGCGTACTTAGATCAACTTTGCGAGAAGTAAGTGTCAATACATGTTGAGCATCAAATCAGGCCAAGCACATGACTAACTTCTGCCTGATGAAGAACACAGACTTCACACCCTGTACCTTTTCAGAGGGTCTCTTCTCTCCCTCTTTCTTGATCTTCTCTGAGCTGGATTTACTACTGCCACTGCTGCTGGAGGACGAGGAGCTTGAAGAGGACTTGGAGTCTTGTTTACTTAAACTCAGTTTTGACACAGATCCCTTGGACACATCTACATCCTGTTGATGATCACACAGAATACATGAATTTCAGATAAATGAATACATATCGTTTTAACAGAATAAAATAATATATAAAGGGTCAGAATCATTTTTATGAACATGTTAGGATTTTCTTACTTTCTGTAATGAACGGTAGGATGAGTCACTTCCTCTTGAAAGGGACTCATCTAGCAGTGCTTTGAGTTTCTCAGCTGAGTCTTTACTTTTGGAGTGCAGGTAACTTAGGCCCTTCAGGAAGATGGGATCCAACTCTAGACTTACAGGTCCAGCCATGGCTTTCACTGGGAATCATAGAAATAAATCAGATTCTTGGGTTCCAGGTACAATTTCACTGCTAATGTTACATTTAGTAACAAAAATCAGTGATTAAGCAAACATAAAAAGAAAACAAATAAGCATATAACTGCCACAGAGGCAATGTAATACAAACAGATTATATTTTAAAAGACTACGAAGAAGGCATAATTCCTCAACCTAAACACAGCACAGCACCTGACTACAAGAGCCAGTTGAGTTTGTGCCCCCTTTGTAATTACATAGGTACCTCAATTGATAAGAGCTTTCTTTTCATCCTTTATCGATCATCTTTGATGAGCCTGAAATAACGACTAAGGCTCTAATTTAGTGTTAGAGTGCCAAACTTACTCCTTTGCACTCTAAATATTTTATGTTCTTTTCATTTCATTCATGTTTACTACACGGATGAGGCATGATGTTGACCCTTTTTACTTCATCCAAGTTATAGTGACACTGTTTACATGAATGCCTCTACCAGTTCAGAACAAACAGGCTGTAAACCCCTCAATGTTGCACAGTCATAGCCCTTACTCCAGGTGTGCAATACCTAAAAGTATGACCCTGTTCACCCCTTCTTTCTGGAACAAGCTAAAGGAGGATCTGAACCTATCCAACTTGATCTTTAAATTAGGGGAAGGGCCTTACCATTGGACTGTTTGCATTTTCAGAAAGATATGCTTCCACTTGGCTTCTGGATCAAGTGTTGTATGTAGGGTCTTGCTTAAAGTATGTTTGCCTTTCAGTAACAAACCGTTTTCGTATGTCTGTCCAAAACAAGTTTTAGTTTGAACCAAAGGAGAAACTTGTCCAAAATGTACCATAAATACTGTAATCACAGGCATGGCTTTAAGGCAACATCTACCCCAGTGTCCTCTTGTCTGTATTAAGACATACAGTGAAACATTTGAGGGGATGCAAGGGAAGGATTCATTTTTATGCTAGCAAGGAAGATAAGGATTAAAAAGTGGGTTGGTCCATCTGTTCAGCTGCATATCTGATATCTGATGTTATTACCCTGGGGAAGTTGAGGCATTACATTAGGGGAAAGTCATATCTTTTTTTTTGTAAAATAACGGGAGAAACCTGAGTATTTTAAATATTAATCTGTTAACATAAAGTGACAGAACAAGCTCGAGGATGTTTCTGTTAGAGTAGGACAATGCATATTAGTACCATGTTGATATATATGCTGTTTGTGTTTTTCTGGACACAGCAAAACACATACATCATATACACACAAACAGGTACTTTATCAGTGTCTCAATTCAATTGTACTATCAAAACAAGGATATTATATAAGCATATAAATAGTATGCATCATATAAGTGTACTCTGTCATTGTTTGCCCTTTTTGTAATGTCATACATTTGTTTCAATATGACCCTGTAAACTAGTGTACGCCACTGGGTGAATGATGGATTAGCTCATCACACAGGCTGATCTGGTCAGGGCTGGTGTGCAAAAACAGACACTCGACAGTCAGTTGTTCATCTATGTGACGTTATCAGCCCGGACCTGAAACAGAGAGCACTGTCATAGCGGAACAGCAGCTAAAGTTACATTTCCCGGCTGCTGTCTGTTGAAAAAACAGGCGTATGCTTCACATGGATCAGCTGTGTCATCTTACCTAAAGTTCTGCCTCTGGTAAAAGCCCCCCTGTCAAACGGATGATGTCGTTTAGCGGAGAATTAACGGAGGAACAACAGCTTCGACAAAAGCAGCCTTCAGCCGGGCGGACGCTTCCCATTTGACTTGTGCAGCCGTTTAATATGTCCGGATTCCACACGCGGAACCTTGAAAAAACAAACATCCACAAAAAGGGGAGGAAACACATATTTACTTGCCGTAATAGCTTGATATAATTAGTTCAGTTATTTAGTGTTTCAAACAGTGTATTTAGTGTATTTTTTGTACATCAAAAACTAGAAATCATCCTTGAGGAAAAAGGCATCTCGAAGTTTGACGTACCGACAGGGATGGCTTTTGCTAACATTTAAACATTTAAGCAAGAGAGCAAAGAGCGAATTGCGACAACTTTGTTTACTGAACGACACATACTAATCTCACTGCTATAACCAAAACGTTTTGTTGGCGGAAACTTCTAATTAAATATACTTATATTGAAAAAAAAAAACTAATTTAGTAATAATTTTAGTCTTAATTAATATTGCATGGCCACAAAGTGTTAACACTTTATGATGCCCTTTTAACAGAATGGGCATAATAAAAATCCCCATGTGTATGTCAACTTCAACTTTATAATGCAGACATCAGTACACAAGTACATGATAAAACATAAATCATACAGAATGTTTCTAACATTTCTAAAATGAGTCAAAAATGCTACAATGCTACGAGTTGTAAATTGCAGCCAATATTTTGCTTAATTTCTAGTAGAAAATGATAAGTTGGGAGTTACCATATATTATAATAAAAAGACATCAAGTTTTAATGTTTTCCTGACATTTTTGTTCATATTTTCTCATGTTTACTGAAGAAAAATCTGTAATAGTCTGGCCATATAAAGAGGTATATGTTGCCCTGGCCCACCAGTTTCCCACACTTTTTCCTGAGATAACATAAAATAAAAATAAAGTCCGGAGAATTACTGGGAACAAAAACAGATACATTCAGAATTAGAATTATTTAAGTATTTTATTATTATTATTATTATTATTATCATTATTATTGCTGCTATTCATTAATGAGGTAAAAACTTTATTTCAACATTATTTCATTATTATCATTATCAATATTAATATCTTGTTTTTGTATTTGCTGTCCTGTTGCTTGCTTTCAACCCCTTTCTATTGGCTTTTCTTTTTCTTACTGATTTTATGTTTTTAGCTTTTATGCTGGAATTCATGGTCTCATTTTATCATTATGTATTGTCGGGGTTCTTTTGACATATGAAAAGGGCCTTCATTCAGTCACCTGACAAGCCAGATGGACAGTTCCATATTGGAAATATTTCACTAAACATGATTTCACAATCAGGCAGGTCCGTCTGCTCCGCGAGGCTATCAGAGGCCTGGAGTCATTTTGCACAGAAGCAACAGGTGCTCACCTCTGAGCTTTTCTTTCTAGTGTCTCTATGCCTTTTGTGTCTTTTTGTAAGAGTGCCTTGATTTGGACTGAGCTTTTTGTTTTCATTTTCATGTGCTGAAGCATTACTTTGTCGTCTGTATGTTCTTGACTGTTTGTCAAAGCACTTGGTAGACCTTTATTTTCAAAGTGCTATATAAATAAAGTCATTATCCGTATTAGTTTTACGTCAAGATTTAAAAGAATGACCCTTTTGTCTATTCTCCATCTCAATAGGGGGCAGTAATGGGCTTAGCAGCTGAATACCAGCTGCCCTTAAACAGAAAGAGGAAGACGCAGAAACAGGAAGCGTGCTCACATAAACGTGGTTTTGTTGTTTTTGCCGGTGTGTGTCAGTGTAACCAAAGCTGTTGTAAGTACACATTAACGACATTTCATGCACCGCACCCATAGTTATTGTTCGGCCAGTACGCATTGCAGCAACACTTAAACTTATACTTGAATGTCTCTAAACTGCTACATAGATAGTTAAGCTGACCTCCATCTGTACAAGTCAATAGTCCTGCGATGATGCACAGAGAGTCAAAGCAGCGCCAGTCCCTTTACCTGGAAGTCTCCCAAAATGAGGAGCCTCGTCTCCCCCTGCACTCGTCCATCGCCCTGTTTCTGCTCTCCTACTGTGAGTGCAAGTCATTCCGAATTTTCCTGGTCTTTACCAAACCATCCAGCTCTCTGTCACTGAAAGATCAGCTGCCACAGACTCTGGATGTGACTGACATCCAGGTGGAGGATCTGCCCCAGCTGGTGAGGGGCTGCCGTCTGCCTGCTGTTCTGGATGAGACCGGGAGGCTGTGCAGGGCAGGGCTGGCGGTGGTCCTGAGACACATTATCAACAAAACCCTGGAAGCTGACCCCTCCAGAAATGATGTGCTGGCGCTGCTGGGATTCAAGAAGACCTGCCTGAAGGCATGTGCTGAGGTTAGTGGCAAGAAGAGACGCACGTTTATTTATTTATTCATTTATGTGTTCTTCATTTATTTTCAATATGCAGTTAAAATAAAATCACTGTCAAATACAGAAGAAAAACAAAACAAGTCAATATTTAGTCAACATATTCGAAAAGGAGTGAGAGGAAGGGAAAAAACGTATTAGTTCCCACCTCTTTATCAAACAATTATTTATAAACAAATGCAGATGTTGTGCACGTAGTGTACATGCACATTCTCATAAACAGCTGTGTCCATTCAATTTCTTGCTTGGACATTGCAAACAAAATACTTTCACCAACCACAGTATCTATAATTTCACACACATAATGACAATATTAATAACAAAGATAATATTCACTGTGGGCAGCACGGTGCAGCAGTAGGACTGGGCGACATTACCTAATCTCAGTATCACGATTAATTTATGCTCTTACCCCCATTACGATTAATGAATGATTATTTTGTGCTTTGCTGGAATAAATTTGCAGTGAGACCGACGGTCATCAACATGATCTTCCTGCAGTATTTACCCTAAGCTTCTCTCTGCTCAATGTCCTCTGCACAGAATCCAAAATGTGCTCAAACAACGGAGACAGTATTTTTCTTGGCTACAAGGTCCTCTGATAGATTGGTGCTTGTCTCCTCCATGTTGGCAGCGGCCACTTCCTCCCTGATGTATTTCGCTCTTGGCGAAAGTGAACACAGACTGCATGTAGGGGACGCAGTCATGTGACTTACACAGTGAAAATAATAAAAATAACTGACATGAGTAAAATAACTTCTTTTACAGAGGCTAAATGTCGATTTTGATTTTTTTTTTAGATTATTTGCCCAGCCCTACGCAGCAGGTAGTGCACATGCCTCACAGCAAGAAGATATTGTGTGGTTCTTCAAGCCTATCATTTCTGTAATTTGACAACGATCCATTATTTACACCACTTGTCCCTTTTGGGCCTGTGGATTCTGGAGTCTGTCCAACCAACCTAATAACCTTGTTTATTTGATCAGTGGGAGGAAACAGGAGTGCTGGGGTAGAACCCAAGCATGCATGGAAGAACATGCAAACTCCACAAAGAAAGCACCTGACTGACACAGGGTTCTAACCAGCAACCGTCTTGCTGTGAGGCACGTGCACTACTTGCTGCGCCACAGTGCTGCCTAATTTGATAACCATTTCTTTATCTACAGAAACAAAATAATAGTAAAGCATTTATTTCACCTCATCACTGAGCTAAAATCTATTGAGATAGTTTAGTTTTAGTTCATAGAACTTAGCTCTTTGTAGGCCCTTTCATGTTATGTTTTAAAAAAGTAAAGGCTATGTGGCCTTTAGCTGGAGCCAGTTTCTTAACTTATTGCTCCTGTGAACTTGAAATTTGTTGTTGTTGTTGATTTACATGGAGTTGGAGCATGTCTACTCTGCAGAGCTCTATTTTACAAAGTGGTCTTAGAAGTGACTTAATTCACACTATAATAAAGCTAATAATAAAGCTTCAACAGAATAGAAGTCATACATTACAAATGCTTCTCAGAGGCAAAAAGAAAGCTAAGGAGATTGCAAAACCCCTTCATGCCGCCCAACAGACTGCATGTACAGACAGACCCGCATATCAGTGGTGCAAAAATCGATGCTGTAATGATGACTACTAGGGCTCTAACTTTATATTCGATATTCGAATAACCGTTTGAATATGGGGATAAGTATCCGTAACCGAATAATAAATAAATATTCAAATGTAAAATATTGAGAGTAGCAGCACGTCAGGGCGCCTGGAGCAGTGGACCGTTTCATCCAACAGAGGGTGCTGTGAGCACAGCTTGACCATCAGTCACATCTAGTGCTCTCTTGACCTCAGTAAACAAAGAGTTTCCGCTCTGAGCGGACATTAACAGCTCCGAATCATCTGAGGAGAGCTGTGCTGTCGGCTTTTCCTCCAAGTTATATGGCCGAGTGCAGCACCACTTTGTTAAGAGTTTAATCCCGTGTGACTGTGTTGTTTTTGGCAAGGTCTCTCTGTCTCTGTCGGTGCTGCAGTCTTTAGTGTTAGCTGGGCTGCTAACTCTACTTGTGTTGCTATAGCAATCAAACAGCCGCACTCCTTTAGCTTTATACTATGCACGCTCGAAGTGTTTGGTGATGTTGCTACTATTTCTCCCCTTGGATGCAACTTCTCTCTGACAAAGATTGCATCGGGCCGAGTTTTCATTAACTCTGCTAAAGTGAGCCCAAACCTTCGAGCGCTTAGCCCTCACTGACATGCTTGAGCCGGGCGGCGCTAGTGTCATAACTACGTGACAGTTGAAGAGACGTTTAAGTACCGATAACAGTACCGTTTTTCCAGATTCTTAACGGTATTCGGGTACCGCTCCAATTAGTGACCGGTACATGAAAGTACCAGTCCATGGTATACATCCCTACTGGTAACCTATTCATGTTAATGAAAAAAACAAGACCTCCTTACTTTACATAAGTCACACCTCCCAAACCCTTTGGCATTGGTGAAACGGGTACTTAAAGGAGGACTTGTTGACCTGCTTTCTATTATGTTGAAATGCTGAGTCAGCATTTCAACATACAGTCATGGAAAAAATTATTAGACCACCCTTGTTTTCTTCAATTTCTTGTTCATTCTAATATCTGGTACCACTAAACGTGTAATACAATGAACACAACAAAAAATGCAGCTGGTCACATAATACTTTATGTCCTATTTGACATTCTTAAGCTTAATTGATTCCCAGGGTATATAAGAGGCCATTTCATGTCACAAGCAGCACTGCACATGCAAAGGCCTAGAGTGGTTTCCTGCTTACATTCAAGCCGTAGCACAACTCAGAAGTTGTCAGCTCTCACATAATGCCTAAAACAAAAGAATTATGTGAAGCCACAAAGGCAGCCATCTTGGCACTGCTGGAAATTGGCATGAGTGAGAGACAGGTAGCGAAAAAACTGAAGATCTCCAAGACAGCCGTTCATTACAACAAAAAAAACAAGCTGAACATGGCACTACCAAATTGCTACCTGGCCGTGGCAGGAAACGCTCTTTCTACTCCCACGAGATGACTGTGCACTCATCCGCTCCTGTGTCAGGAATCGCCGCCAGACCTCCAGGGACCTTAAAATGAGTGGGCACTGTCGAGAAATGTGACTTGTTCAGCAAGGACAGTTCAAACCGACTTGTTGAAGCTGGTTTGAAGTCACACAGAGCACGCAACAAGCCCTTCATCAATGAAAGGCAGAGGAAGGCCCGGTTACTCTTTGCTCGAGACCACAAGGATTGGACTGTTGATGATTGGGCTAAGGTTCTCTTCAGTGATGAATCCAATTTTGAATTGATGCCCACTCCAGCCAACTTACTGGTTAGGAGGAAGCCTGGAGAAGCTTACAACCCAGACTGTCTTGCCCCTACAGTAAAACATGGGGGTGGATCAGTCATGATCTGGGGTTGTTTCAGTCTGAGTGGAACAGGGCAAATGCAATTGTGTGAAGGCCGAATGAACCAGGTCACGAACAGGACTACCCTTGAAAACAGTCTTCTTCCATCAGCTGGAAAACTCTTTCCTGCCTCGAATGACTGGATTTTCCAACAAGACAATGCCCCTTGCCACACGGCAAGGTCAGTTAAAGCCTGGATGGAGAACCACAACATTCGCACCATGCCTTGGCCTGCTCAATCACCAGATCTTAATCCAATTGAAAACCTGTGGAAAATCATCAAACTCAAAATGGAGAACCACAAGCCCAAAAACAAAGAAAATTTGTTTGAATTTGTCCAACAGGAATGGGCTGCTGTGACAGCAGAACAATGTCAGAAGCTGGTGGAGAGCATGCCAAGACGCATGGCTGCAGTCATCAAAAACAATGGTTATGCAATCAAGTATTAACTCTTGTGTGTATCATGTGTTTAAAGCAAACAGAAAAGAAAACATGGAATGCTTAAAAGTAGTGTTTTTGGCGGTACAATGCCATAGCTATTGATGTGAGAATTTAAGTAATTTTGGTTATTATCAAGAAAGCCATGGAAAATGAATAGTTCTTAGTTCTTAAATTAAACTCTCATGAGCTATTTTTGTTGTTATCATTATAATTGTCCAAACAAATGTACCTTTAGTTGAGCCAGGCATTAAAATTAACAAGAAATTGAAGAAAACAAGGGTGGTCTAATAATTTTTTCCATGACTGTATTGTTCTCCCTAAACTCCATTTTGTTCTTTTTCTTCTTCCTCTTATTCCTTGAGATTTTGGCGCTTTTCACAGGCTTCAAATTTGCACAGATTTTCACAGAAAAAAATTGACATTTGCAGCATGTTCAGGAGATGTGCGCTTGTATTTTTCACAGGTTTAACAGTTATACTTTTTACAGTAAAAAGTAATTTCTGCATGTGTTTTTACATTGAAATCAATGGGACATTTCCGCAGGTCTGCTGAAAACTTCAACAACTTTGAAGCTCCACAGACAGGGCATGGTTTCACCTACAGACTTCATTCATGCTTTAAAAGCTGCACTTACTTCTCAGATATTTTTACATATCTTCAGCCTTTTGCTGGCGTCTACGGTTTTTTAAATATGAATTTTTAAGCAACACCAACTTTTGAGGAAATCCTTCTTGTTAGAGCGTGTCAGACCGAAGACCTGGACAGCCGAGTGCTTCACTTTGATGCGCGTTTTTAACTCGCCACTGTGTTAACATTTTGAACAGTACAGATATGAGAATTCTATTAAACGTTTCAGCAGGTTCTTGGGATACTCACGTTGAAATCCTTTTCCTGATATCTATCCCGGTTTAGACACAGCGAGCATTTGTTTACCCGGAAGTACCAAGCATTATTAGAGGGCTCAATGAGACACAAAGGATAAGCACTGTGCTTTCCATGACTCAGTGTATTTGGCCCCGTGGTTGAAAGGATCGGGCAGCGGACTATGGCGCGAGAGGCCCTGGTCCAAGTCCCGGCTGAGACAGTCATACTTTTCTTTCCATCCAGTACAGATTCTTCATTACAATAGCATAATCATGCTTGTCTTTACACAGCCTTATTTTGGACGTATTACACTGACGGGCCACTTTATTAGGTACATCTACAGATATCAACACATTTAACCATGTTACAAAACAGTCATTCATTTTCTGCTTTCTTTCACAACTGCAAACAGTTTTTAGTGCACTTTTCACTACCTGCTACAGTTTCTGAGATATGACTGTTGAAGCAGTATCAACTTTTGCACTTTTCTTTGAAGTTACAGCGTGGTCATGTGACCTGCACACCTGAACTCCAGTATCTATAATTTTCTGCAAACATTTTTGTTGCACATTTCACACATTTTCAGCCCCTATTTACTGCTTACAACTATTCATGTCACATTTTCAACTTTCTTTGCATTACTTTTAGCAATTTTATTTCACAGTTTCAGCAGTCACACTCAGCATTTCAACGCATTTCCTGCATGGAAATGCAAATTCTCTAGTTTCATTTAATCTTTAAAAATGATGACATCAAAATCTCTCATCAAACCTGACATTTTTTAACCCTCTGCCAGGTCTAATCAACCAGAGTGACAAAAAGCACCTGCGTGTGTGACCAGGGCCTTTGAAGGTCTCTTATGATGTAAAATGCACTTTTTAATGGTCTCTGATAAAACTTTTGATCATTGTCCATCTAAACTCAATCCCTTAGCCAACTACATGAGAAAAACACAACCCCTGGGAGGGCTGTCTCTTGGCATATCAGTGCAGCTATTGTTAACATTAGAGCACAGGACTAAAATAACCACCGGCAGAATTCAGGATACTTCTAGAAGTTTGTTCATCAAGAGTCCAAAACACAGCCCCGACACATGCCGAAAATAGTCCTATCTTGCAATGTTGAAGAATCCTTGAAGAATCCACAAAAATTCCTGGATCCAGACGGTGATCTGGATCAGTCCCAAAATCAAATAATTAGTTCCTTGTTTCCATTTCCTGAAAATATCATCGAAATCCATCCATAATTTTTGAGTTAGGTTGCTAACAGAAAAACAAACAAACCCTCAAAAAAACAAACTGCCGGCAATGACATAACCTCCTTGGCTTCCAGATATCCCAGTCCTGCCTCTTCAGTTGTAATTTTGGTGAAACCACATTTTAAGTTTTCCTCCAGTTTGAGTTCTCTTATATCTCCACATCCCACTTAGTCTTTGCTTCTATATGTCCTCATAAACATGTAGCTTATTTTTCAAGGTAGCTATATGGTTTTAAACATTCTACTGTTATGCCTGCTGATTTGGGGAAGTGGTAAGCAACCGGCACGACCCATATACATGCCAGCCCGGGTTCAAATCCAGCCCAAAGAGTGTTTTACTCACTCTTTTTTCACCCTCTTTCATAAGCCTATCCACTGCCTCTCTTCCTCCTATGTGTAAAGGCATAAAATTCCCCCAAAATAATATAAACAAAAATTCTATCATCAATACCTCTCTCACCTTTCTCTCTCTCTGCTCATAGGTGAGCAAGTGGACCCGCCTGTGTGAGCTTGGCATCCCCTCTGCTGTTGAAGAACACCTCAAAAATCCCTCAAATCAACCAGGGCAGCCACCTCTCTCCATCCTAACCCTAGAAAAAAGGTTAGCAGAACCTGTGAAAGTCCACAATGATGACAAAATACGCAGGAAGAAACTCAAGGAGCAGAGGCAGACTGTAAATAAAGAGTCCAAGGAAGCTGGAGGAAACCCAAACTCTAAATCTGAGCCCGAACAGTCCACTGGGGGCTGTGATGGACTGGAGCTCAGGGCAGCTCTGGCTAAGCTGTCTGTGGATTTAGTCCCCTCGTCGACCAGCAGAGAGAGCTCTGAGATCAGGAAAGTGAAGACGGCAGACCTGCCTCCGCTGGAGCATGTGTTTGCTGAAGGACTCTACTTCACTCTGACTGATGTGGTGCTGCTGCCATGCATCTATCACTATCTGGTGAGGGCCTTGGTGGTATTGATTTATGTTTTTCAGTTATGAACCCTTGTGATGAAGGACCTTGCTCTCACTGCTTATCTTATTTACATGCATGAATACACATCAGATGCTCATTTAAGTTTCAGATGAATGTGTGTATTTTCTTGTCGATGCCTCAGGCTTCTGATGCATGGACAAACTGTGACCTTCACTTAATTTACTGTAAGCAAAACACCCATTATAGTTCTGTGAGCATCCAAGTGTAACCATACAAGTCTTTGTCTGAAGACATAAACACAGCACACATAAGCCTGATGTCACCTCATATATTAAGTGCCATTCAGGCTGCAGACCCCTCCATATGTGCACATTTTAATGACTTTATTATGATAACTTCTCAGATTATGCATGACATGTGCTTTAGACATTCTCGGTCAGGGTCTTTCACACCCATCCAGGCAGAAACTTGAGTTGCTGCAGCAGGCATGGCACAGGTTTTCTCTAAGGTGGTCTAGAGGCACCTGGCAAAGAGTGATAGCAGTGTATGGGAGGATTTCTATTCAAATGCAGCAGGTTGAAATGCATTTCAATGACTTTCCTATTCTGGGAATGTTTTTCTCCTCGCAACAGATTTAAGAATCTCTGGGTTCTTACGGTGACCTCAAAACTCTCAACTTAAAAGAAAAAAATCTGCAAGACTTCAAAAGCTCTGTTTTTGAATATTCATCACATTTGATGATTGCATAATTTAAAAGTAAAGTTTGAAGCAGTAGCTAAAGTACTTGCAGGATGGGCTGCAGAGTGCCACACCTGTTTGGTTCAAGGGTACATGTTCATTGATCAGAAATAGAGGTCAGATAGGTAATGTAGAAGACAAAACGTGAGCCACTTTGTTAAACAAACTGTCGGAAAATTATGTCAGAAGTGATTATGTGAAAATATCCTTTATCTACACAGAAGTTTGTAGTGTTTTTATTATTTTATTTAAAGAGACTGTGAGGAGTTTCAAAGTAATTACAAAAAAGTCTCACTTTTAGATATATGCCTGATCGAAATACACACTGCTGAAGGACACATGGGGTGCCTGGTTGCTAACCACTCCGCCAATCCAGCACCCCGAAATACACACTTTAAGATGAGTTTTATAGCATCAAAATAGGTTTTCTATAAATGCTATTCCTTAGCCTTCCGTTCGGGTCGGACAGGGCTGGACTGGCCTGGATACTCAACTTCCGGAACAAGACAATTAAAACTAGAGCAAATTTATATTATTTTATTATTTATATTCCACATCTTAGAGCACCGGGCTGTAAGTAGCGATAAATAGCCGGCTACAAAACTACAATACTAAGTTTTCCAAAATGTCCTTGTTGTCATACGTCAAAAACTACCGCTACGTAACTAGAAAGAGATACATTACGTCGTCGCTTTGCATCCTGTAAGTTGTTGAAAAAACGAAGTTGTAAAGCAATGAAGAGCTCTGATTAAGGTCCTTATTGTATTTATTAGCCTCAAAACAAGTGCATGCTGTGGATTGTAAGCGTCTGTGGTGCGTTCCAGTTGTAGTCAGAAGTAGGAATTTTGAGCTCCAAGTAGGAAACTGCAATTGGAACGTCTCTCAAAGTCAGAATTTCCTCCAGGCAATGTGGTGAAACCTCGCCATCCCCCGAGTTGACAATCAAAGATGGATGCCCCCAGTGTGAACAGTTATTTAGCTCCTGTAATAATCAATTTATTAGCACTTCTGACTGGGATCTGTCGCTCTAGATCAGCTGTATACATAATATTGTTAGACTTAAATTTACAAAAATGCTGCCATAGTGATAATCACATTCTTCATGTGATATTTGTGAACAACAACGCAGGGCGTGCTAACAACAGCTAACAATAGATCGGTATGTTTTTTTCCGATTTTAACTCGAACGCCGATAACTCTGAGATGATGTCACTCCCAGTTCCGAGGTTACTGGAACGCAGCATTACGACAGTTGCCGCGCGGGCTCATGGGTAGCAGAGCTTTTTACGTTGCCGGTAATAGATTCTCCTTATAGCACCTTTAATGAAGATACTGCTACTGACGATGTTAGCATCTGTGCTAATCTCTGTAAAATAAGCTCCAAAGGATGCCGATTGGGCAATCCCACTATTGGCCGCTCACATTTGTTGTAGGTTGGAGCTTGGCAAGTTGGATCTGTTCTGATTACAGACATTAGATCAGGCTGATTCACTGCACTACATGGTTAATAGATTAAAGTTATTTGTAGTCTTATAAAATGCTATAAATACTATACCGCCTTGTTCCTCTCTATGTCAAGCAGCCAGATCCATAATAGTGTTACTCAGCATCTCTAATCTCATTACAGGGCTGTTATCTTTCTGCTACAGTTGCTGTAGGTTTGTGAAATAAATAAGTAATATTATTTATATAGTAATAATAACTGCAATATTTCATCACTAAGTCCTTGTCAGTACATTTATCAGTATGGGTTTCAGGAGGTTAATACAGCCTTGCTCTAATGGCAATAAACCTTAGCATATATCAGCCAAATGGTGACCAGCTGCCTAATGCAGCACAGTCCAAATTTAAATAACTTTCATGATCTCAAAATACTGCAAATTTAAGTGTCTTGATCATAAAACTGTTAAAACCTGGTTTTATTTTAACAAAAAAAAGTTGTTGGGAATTCTGCCACAGTTGGCTTATTTACAGTTGGTACAATTGGTTGAAAATACCCAGCTCTGGTAAGAATTTGCTTTTTTTATATTAAAACTTTGTATAAAGTGCATACTTGTACACATGGGTATTTATATATTATTTTATTATAGTTTTAGTTTTTAAAGCTGTGTCCAATACAGCATACTTTCCTATGCACACTAAATGTGATGGTGTAGGAAATTTCAAAGTAATAATACACACATTTTTTTGGTATGAGTAGTCCCTGGATGTGTTCTTCATCGGCCATTTTCTGTTTTATTTTGGAGCTTTTCTTATGATTAATGGTTAGGGCAACATTTGGATAAAGGTGATCACTGTACACAGATACTGAACATGACAAAGGTGCCAAAATCGTCTCTGCTCTCATATATTTTTGATCCCACATCTCTCAAGCTGCCCCATATCCCTGAGTCTGCACGCTTTGTTTCTAAATGACCCGCTGACTTCAGGATAGGTGTTTTGATTGTGGTGCCACCCCTCTACAAACTCAGCCCTCTGTGGGCATTACCAGTGCAGCGACAGAGAAATTTGGAAAGGGCTGGCTGTGTTTTCAGATACTTTTGAGGCAGACTTCCAGTCGTGAAAAAGTATCCGCCCTGAAGACTTTTTAGTGTACATGACAAGCAATAACTCCTTGTCAAAAGCAGTGAGTGCAGAGAGACACTCACATGCACCATAAAAACTGTAGCCACGCAGAGCTGTTTTAAAGTAAGTTTAGTCTTCCTTTAGGAGAAAGCAAACAAAACTCAGACCACACTTTGGGCCTCTTCAGACTGGATGTATGCCCCAGTTTCCTGACTTCCGTGTTAAACCCTAATGCGCCCCTCATCCCAAATGCTAGCCTTATCTAAACTGCTGATAATTTGCAAACTCAAGGTTCTATAAGAATAAAAGCTGAAATCAACTGAAATGAAGTTGAATTTAGCAAACATCCTGGAAGTAGCTTAATCACTGTCATTCATGTCTTAAATGTTACAGTTAAAGTCAGAATGTAGTGACATAACAACTCAGGTTGGAAGGTAAATCCATTTATCTTAATTAAAAAAACAATATTTAACACCAGCAATGTGAATGATTGTACTGTCGGATGTCCCACCTCCAATCAGGGTTGCCTGCCTGTCAGGTAGTGAAGTATTCCTCACCTCCATTTCACCCTCCAGCCTTCACCAACTGTTCCTCCTACACTGTGGGAATGAACTTTGCTTCTCACAATGAGGCTTTTAGTAGTCAGCTGTGCTCCACTGGTTTCCAGTTTCACACTCAGCCAGGCGTGTCTCCTCTTAACGGCCATCACTGACCACGACACATGCAGCTCTGGCCTGATCCTTCCCACTGCACCCTCTCGTCATGCTGCGGTGTACCCCCTTCTCTCAAAGTGCCACTGTCCTCTCGCCTTTTCTTCAGTCCTCCACACACAGTCGCACACATTGGCTTCACTCCTATGATCACGTCTTTGTTTGTGTCTTTAACCCGTCCCCACCTGCTTGCACTGCTCTGATGTTTTTCCTGTCAACCCCTCTTCCCCTGTGTGTGTGTGTTTCTGTCCAGCAATGTGACGGGTGTATCCTGCTGGAACCTGACATCTCGCTCCACTGGAGATGACAGGCCAGATGAGTCCCTTAATCAATATCTCATGTTTTTTTGAAGGTTTCCTTTCATTTTCTGATTGTCCTTGACAGTGTTCCCTCCAAGTCCATGCTGCAAACACCCTGCATCAGCTGCCACGCCTGCTGGGCTGGTACAGCCGTGTCCAGGAGGTTCCAGGGGTCCTACGAGCAGCGGAGGAATGTGGAATGAACTTGACCATCCCCCAAGTCCCTTCATCTAGCATCCCAGTGCCGTCATCACAGGAGACCCCAGCCAGCTTATTAGAGCAGGAAGAAAATCAGGAGATGACCTCACAGCTTCCCTTTGTTGGAGGACCAAGGCCAACGATGACTAAACTTAAAGTAAATCATCACTTTTCTTACTTGTCTCCTAGGCTAAAGTCTTTCAAATAACATATGTTGTAGTCCAAATTCACCATATCAACCAATGAATGACTGGTTCATATGGTGAATGAACACTGGATGAAGCATGTTAGGTTAGAGTCACAATTATAATGTAGTATAAATGAACTTTATAACAGACATAACATGACACCTTAAAGTATTAATAAATTAACTGGTGACCACAGAACAGTAAGTATGTATAAACATATAGAAAAAACTCCAGGTGAAGTGTTTTTGTCCTAATCTATAATGATCAAAGTTAACAGGATCCACTTGTTCACATGCCAAACATAAAAATGTGTTTCCAAAAGAACCTAAACATCCCATTTCCTTTCCCTCATGCTGCTCCCTTTTGTGTGGTTGGAGTTCAACTTAATATCCTGCTGGTGCCCTTTTCAATAGAACAGCACAAACTCCCTCACTCTAAATCTCACAAGTAATAATGGAGGGTTTTTCCAGCCTTTTGTACAAAAAATAAACACCATATAGAGCACAGTTTTTACTCAAAAGTAGGGCTGAAACTCTTCAGTCCTGATCAATGAGCCAATATCTTATTAGTCAGGCAGTTGCACATGTTTGTCTTATCATTACCATGATGGGTGGATGACCTGATATAGTAAAATTTCCTAATATATTGGATTAAAATTCAAAACAGGTTTAGGAGTAACCAGGGCTGTGTTCAAGTTATCAGTATGACAATATATTATCAGGTAAGCCTGCCTGATAAGTTTCTACAGAATATGGTCCCAAGTTCTGTGACAGCAGTTGTAAGATACACCTTGGGTTATATGACCCATGGTGCAGTGTAGAGGGTGCCAGTAGAAGCCAAACTTCACAATGTAGCATATTTTCCAATTTTTTAATAATTTCCAGGATCTTTAAATGCCTGCCATATAAGCATCTTAGGCTGGAAGATCCTTTACACGTTGTTTTTGTGATGATTTCAGGAAAATGTATACTACGACATGTATCACGGTATGGCCTCTGTAAAGAGATACATATCCTATTGTGAAGTTGCTGGAAATACCCAGCCCTTGTGGTAACATGGTTATAAAAGCCCTGATGAATTAGAAAAATAGCTACTCCAGTATACTTTTAATTAACTGATTAAAAAATAAGAAGGTGTGTGCTGGTATACTTTTAATTCTTCAAAATGTGTCTATTTCCAGCAGCAGTACCACTGCTGTCTTTTTGAAGATGATGTTAAAATGATGACAGGACTACTATAAAAAAGTTTTTCAAATACTGTAAATAATATAATGTTTATAAGTACCTGATCAAAATGAAGGAATCGCTTTATAGACACACCCATTCTTTTCAACCATTCTTTGTTGCTGGTGTTTCTATCCTTGCTTGAAGTTGCACAGGCACAAAAGCCGCACATTGTGCAGTCAGCATCGTATTGTGTTAAATTAATCCACAATTTGATCACTTCTGTCTCATGTCTGCTATGATTACGTCTTTGACTTTGTTGCTGGTTCTACTGAGTGCATCTGATGTAAATGAGATGTTTTCTTTTGTAAGGCATGTAGAAACTAGAAAAGCACTCGGAGAGCGCAGACCGCCAGCACCACTGTCCTCAACCATATTGTGATTTTTACCATAAATATTAGTCCTACCTTTATTTCATGTAAATATTAAGATTCCTTGACCATGAAAACATACCATTAGCAATTGGTGTCATCATGATATCTATTTTAGTTCATTAGTTATTCACGAAAATCGCATTTTTCGTCATGGCGGATCCAGACGGTGATCTGGATCAACACCAAAATTGAATCACTTCTTTCTTTTCTCATACTGAACATTTCCAGAAAATTTCATCAAAATCCATTCATAACTTTTTGAGTTATTTTGTTCACAGACAGACAAACTCTCCCGAAAACATGACCTCCTTGGCGCGGAGGTAAAAAGTGTAAGGAACTGATAAGAGAATTGTTTAGCATAACAACAAAAAATACTAATTTCTTAAAGTAGTTGTTATCAATTCTCACCTGGTGATAGAATTTGATTTTCACCCGACCCTAATCAACTGACTGAGACATGCTTTCTATTTTCCAGTGACCAATTGATAAGTTGGTGTACAGCTGGAATTTATGCCCACCAAGTTTTTCTTTGGCTAACCACAGCTCTACTTATCACAGCTCTTACGCCCTCATGTCACAATCCCATCACTCATGGGTCAGACTGTGCATCCACTCATACCTCTGTACAGAGTCAGCAGCCACTGCTCCACCAAAGGCCATCGTTAAAATGTGTGCTGTCTTGTTTTCTCAGTCCTGATCATTACTTGGTCATCATTTTGTCTGCTCTGATGGCACAACAACTTCAAATTGATACACACCCACTGACACATGTAGCATCCATATTTACTTCACTAAACACAGGATGTTGAGCATGACGTCACTTCGACCTCTGCACATGCAGAGGATATCCTTAATGGGGAATACTATAGTGATATTCTCTCCCCTCAGAATATTGATACAATATAAAATGCATCACGCAATCCAACTTCCCCTGATTAAGCTTTACTTTCTATTGACAGGAACTTATGAGTTTGTCTTCCCAATGAGAATCAATAAAATCAAACAATGAATTGACCAAGAGACTAAGGGGTGTGTTTCCCATCATGCTTTACTCGTCTGTGACTTCCAAACACATTTGCTTTAACAAACACTTTAAATACCAGGAGCTGTCTCAAAGTGCCCCTTTAGAGCACAGATAGGGGGTTTGTAAGCCCCCAAGTGGTTGTTATCTGTTATCCCTGTAATTTCATGCAGACATTTTCTGCTGATTGTGCCTTTAAGTTAATGTTTTGGCTTCTGGCAGACACTCCTAATTGTTGAATTTTTCCTCCTCTTTCTGCAAGTGCCTGAACATTAAACGCTTCCAGTCATAGAATTAACATTTTAAGTGGGAAAGGTTGTTGGATGCTTGTCTGTGTACGGAATTTTCTTCTCACAGAAGTTGTTTGCATGAAAATATATTCATCAAAAAGACAAACTAGTACACCGCTCTTTAAGGGATAACAGAATCTGTTGCAATAACAGTATTTCACTGCCCTCAGTGTGTTATAAAATGCACTATTTTGTATTCTCAGTGGATTCTGCTGCCACTTATAAAGTGCAGACAACTGCACATTCAGCCTCTTCCCCATTCAGGTGCAATAAAAAACAATGAATTCAGTCTGATGAAAGCAAAGTTTTATAGCAGGATTTATAAGTGGTTTGTAGTAATGGCCGAAAAGTTAGTGTAAAGAGACAAGAAGGGACACAAAACCAGCAGAATGTGTCCACACTGTTAAAATTCAGTTCCCTCCGGAGGCACATGCAGTTCTGTATTTTACAGCTTTATAGCATACCAAATATTGCCCCTGCTAAATGTCTCAGATCTTTTTTTCCAGCAGCTGTTTAAAATTGAGGCTCACCCCTCTATAACCTCTCACACTGAGCCTTTAGACTGCTCACTTGGCCCTGTTGCTCCACTTTCTCAGCAGGGATATTTACTGTGATTTCCTGCTGGCTAAGTTTCTGTAACAATGAGATTTGGGAAGTGACAGCAGGAGTGAAGGGTGGGAAAAAGAGGGGGGGCGGTGATGATGAGGCTGGGTGGTCAGGATGGGATTTGTCTCCCAGTATGCCATGTTGACGGATGAAATGTGTTTGGGCACAGATGTTCTCAAATGACAGTTTTCATGGCAGGTTGAAATCAGACATTAAAACTGAGAGGAATGTGCTACACACATGCACACACAATGGCAGCCATTCTCTCCCTGCCTGGAGGGATTACAAGGATGGCTGCGTGTCGCCACCATCATGTCTGCACTGCAGCTGTTGTGTTGTTTTGGCCAATGATCTTGTGTGCATATGTGTGTGCATATTTTCCTATAAGTGTGTGTCCCTTGGCTAGTGCATGGAGACAGAAGTCTGTCCCCTGATGTTGTGACACTCGATCTTTTACTGCTGCTAACCAGACTCGTCTCGCTGATCTCGGGACAGAATCAATGGATCATAAACTCTCCCTTTTTCCCACCTCAGTTAACACACACTGATGCAGGTCGGTCAAACTGCCTGTGCATTTGTGTGCGATTAGCTGTGAGGGCACAATCCCAACCATGATGCAAATGTATACTAAAGGCCAGCCCCGCCAGCTGCGACCAATATCAAGGACTGAACCCAGTGCCTTTTACTCACATATTGATTGGCAGGTCTTTAAATGCGGTTGCAGACATTGATAACGATTCAGTCCATAAAAGCAGGACAACAGGAGGATATTCCCGTAAGAGGACTTAAAAAAGAAGATTGTGAGTTAACAGGATCAATTGAATAAATTCAGGGAAATCTTGGCTTTTCTATCGGATCAAGGGGGATCACAGGAGAGCTACTTCTTTAGAAACAGAGATTATGAAGTGTCTGTCCCTCTTATGTGAAGACATCTGTAATTAAACTGATCTGCTGCAAGACCAGTTTGGTATTTTTGACATGAGGGTGTAGGAGTTACATGTCAATTGCAAATACTGAAGCCACAGCAAATCGGTATGGAGATTATGGGTCAAGAAGCAAGAAGTACCACTGCAGAGGGAACCAGGAGCTCCAAAAACATAGTGAACTTCAGATGGAAACAAACAAAAACAGCTACACATTGGATACATTTAAAATCATACCTGTCAAGTTTTGGCTTTGAAAATAAAGGAAATTTTCCAGCGCCCGCTGCCAGTCATCCCACCACCCCAACTAAGCTTCAGTATTCCTTACATTTTAAGACAGTTGTACAGGAAATCTGAAATAACCACTTTGTTTTCACGGTTTGTTCCTGATGTTGGCACTAACCTCGCGACAACTGCCACCGGGCTACTGCATTTGGCAGTTCTCCCGTCATTTGGGTACATTACCGCCCCATTCTTGTGAGGCCAGTGACAGAGTTCAGTTTGGAGAAGCAGAGGAATGATTTTTTTTTAATTATGTACTGTTGTGACACACAGCAGGGCTTGTATTTTCTTGGCTTTAGGAGAGTAGTACCGAAACAAAAAGGCTTGACTGTGGCAAATAAAGCATTGAGAATTAGTTATGAACAGTGTGCAATCACCTTAATGCCATTTTTTAAACTCAAAAGTTCCTAAATAAAATAGAGCTCTTGCATAGAGAACTGCCCCTCAATAGAGATTAACTTTTTTCAGAACATTCTCCGTTAATTGAGAAATTGTTGTGCATAAAAATCCCAGCAGATCAGCATTTCCTGAAACACTCAGAGCAGGCTGTCTGACACCATAAACCATGCCACTCTTTCCCATTTTGATGCTTGGCTTAAACTACACCAGGCCATCTTGACCACATCTTCATGCCTAGATGCAGTGACTTTCTGTCATGTGATTGGCTGAATAGCTATTTGGGTTAACTAGAAATTGAACAGGTGTGTCCAATAAAGTGGCTGTTGTGTGTATATTTGAAAGTATGCTCATTGACAGCAGGATGAGTATGTGAACTTGAGGTTAAACAGTGAGTTTCTCTGAGGCCATATCTTTTTGGTCATTGCAGCTGTGGCAGAAATGGGGACTATGTGCAAGTCTTGCTGCTAGGCCAGTCAGAATACGTGAATAGCTTATAGTATAACGCAGACCACCACTGCCTGGTTGTTTGAGAATAATGTGTGCATCTTTGTTTTAGTATATTAACTGTAGACATGCCTAATGACATTATGAAAAACCATAAGTCCCATGTTAACAAGTCATCTGCAGCCTCAGCCATAGTCTACATTTTTACATACGAGGACCCAAATACCATCACATTCAGTATTCTGTTTTCTAACAGCTGGTTGACCTATCAGACAGACTTCTTGTAGATTAATCACAGAAATGAGAAAAGTGGTGGAGTTGTTTTCATCAAACAGCACAAAGTTTCAGCCGGACATGCATTGAGCCGCCAGACTGACATTGCAAGACCCATGGTGTCACTGTTGCTCATGTGCACATTACAACTGAGACGGCAAACCCATGTATTTTTCAGCCATTGTAGGAACTAACTTTCTCATAATGCATTTTCATAATCCAGCTGGTGCATTTCAGAGATGTGACTCACCAACACAAAAGGAAATGCATGATCTTCTGAACTCCCCCTCCATCTTAAGTTAAGCTCAGGATGCATCAGAGGAGCCTTTCTCATGTCCTCTCCATCGATAGACAAACATTTAGAAAGAAACAGAATCACAGGTTTGACTTTTCTCCAGCAAAAGATTAACTCGGCTAAAATCATAAGTCCTAAACTTGTTTTTGGTTCTTGGGCTCAACCCCAGAGCTCAGCTGGTGTTACCATCTCTCAGTCAGAGTAAACAGGCTGCTCTCTGCAGAGATTTGCCCTGCTGCCACTGTTTATTCCCTTTACTATGGCCATAAGATGAGTTTTTCTAACAGTTTTTGTCAGTTTCATTTAACTTTTAAATGTCTTCAGCTGGGCTCCTACCACAAACTTTTAGCCATACTTAAAAATAAGGGGACCATTAACCAGGATTTTGGTGATTCTTGTGCTTGTGTTCTTTGAATACTCATTGTGGTATATAATTAAAATGTCGCTTTCCAATTCTCACAAAAAATCTAGTATTTCTTTGAAACTGACGTCATTGTAAAAACAACTCTGCTTAAACAGAGGTCAGACTGCTTTTTTCTTTTTGATAGACACTGTGTTAAACTAGGAGATTATCAAGTCATAACAACTGTGCAGTGACTGACAGACATGATGTGCTGCATGGTTGTATCCAACAACACACTTAATGACACATGTAGAGGAACATCCATGACAGCAAAGAAATGTACTGTATTTACAGTACTCAATGCATACAGGGAATTTTTGAAGAACAGTATCATACAATCATGGCTTATGCTATTTCCATGGCAATATTGCTATTTTCTGTGGTTCATGGCACATATAATGTCTTTATGTTCATACATCTGTACATCTGATAATTCAGTAGACTTGCAAGCCACGTTGAGGGAGTGGGCTGCATTAGACCCTAGGGCCACTAGTTGCCCACCCCTGCTATACAATATTGTAAAGGCAGAGTTGATCTAAGATCTTCATAAACTTTTACTCTGTCTCATAGTGCCACGTCACAGCGACAACTTCATCCTCCCTCAGCTTTGCTGCTTGGTTTGTTTGCATCTGTGACCGTGGTGCATGCAGAGCGCTCTTTTTACAAACAGTATACAAGACAGTAATACAAGACAGGACACATAAAAATGCTTTCTGTTCGGAAATCATGAGGAATTTCAGAAAAAAGGACAGATTTTTGGGGCATAGAGATCCTGAAGCTCCATACATTAAAAAACAAAGCAGCAACCGTCAGGGCTAAAAACCATTAAGCCAATAAAAAAGTGCCAGAGTCCGCTTGAGGCTTGAGCCTCGATAAACATATTAACAGCCTGGTTCAACAAATGACTTCAGTCTAAAATACTTTATTTAAAGGCTCTTACTGTACAGGTATGGTCATTTTTATTATCCAGAATTTCTGATTTTGAATAGTTGCGGACATAACAAACATGAGGATAAACCCGAATGGTATTGCTGTTGGTTAGCCTAATGGTGAATTCACTTTGAATTGGATTTTTGTGACCTCGGCGACTCTCCATGCATAGTCAATACATAGTCAAGATGAGCCACAACCACGCACTACCAGATCTCATGCGATGTGACAGACGCATTGTGGGCAACTTGATCGCACCTTTGGTGACATGGGGGTGGCGCCCCTATTCCTGCAGATGGGATTTCTGGGGTCGCCTATGATGTGGAGCAGGTCACAATGCTCGGTCGACAAACTAAAAAAATTTGAACTTGTCAGGGGATGTCGTATCGCCAGAGCTAGTCAGTGTTGTGAGGGTGAGTGATGACACCTGTGACTGGCTGTTTTTATTCTGGATTACAGATTGACGTTCTGTGTCCGTGTGGCGAACATTTGTTAGCAAGTATTATTGTTCCACCTAGACAGACTGCAGAAACCTCGCAGATGATGCTGCTGCAGGGCCATCAGCTGCAGTGTTTTGTGGTTGGTAGATGGGAGTAAAGGGCACAGTTGAAATAGTGTCAGCTAATACATCCTATCATATATGATATGATACGATCG
>JAZDUH010000098.1:19422500-19435000 GCA_036419115.1 Scarus forsteni | reverse complement strand
GAGAAATTACTGCACGTAAGCGGCAAGGCCCAAAACCAACATTGAATGCCCGTGACCTTCGATCCCTCAGGCGGTACTGCATCAAAAACCGGCATCACTGTGTAAAGGATATCACCACATGGGCTCAGGAGCACTTCAGAAAACCACTGTCAGTAACTACAGTTCATCTACATCTGTAAGTGCAAGTTAAAACTCTACTATGCAAAGCCAAAGCCATTTATCAACAACACCCAGAAACGCTGCCGCCTTCACTGGGCTGAGCTCATCTAAGATGGACTGATGCAAAGTGGAAAAGTGTTCTGTGGTCTGACCAGTCCACATTTCAAATTGTTTTTGGAAACTGTGGTCGTCATGTCCTCCAGACCAAAGAGGAAAAGAACCATCCGGACTGTTATAGGCGCAAAGTCCAAAAGCCAGCATCTGTGATGGTATGGGGGTGTATTAGTGCCCAAGGCATGGGTAACTTACACATCTGTGAAGGCATCATTAATGCTGAAAGGTACATGCAGGTTTTGGAGCAACATATGTTGCCATCCAACCAATGTCTTTTTCATGGACGCCCCTGCTTATTTCAGCAAGACAATGCCAAGCCACATTCTGTACGTGTTACAACAACATGGCTTCATAGTAAAAGAGTGCGGGTACTAGACTGGTCTGCCTGTAGTCCAGACCTGTCCCCCATTGAAAATGTGTGGCGCATTATGAAGTGTAAAATACAACAATGGAGACCCCGGACTGTTGAACAACTTAAGCTGTACATCAAGCAAGAATGGGAAAGAAATCCACCAGAAAAGCTTCAAAAATTGGTCTCCTCAGTTCCCAAACGTTTACTGAGTGTTGTTAAAAGGAAAGGCGATGTAGCACAGTGGTAAAAATACCCCTGTGCCAACTTTTTTGCAATGTGTTGCTAGTATTAAATTCTAAGTTGATGATTATTTGCAAAAGAAAATAAAGTTTCTCAGTTCTAACATTAAATATCTTGTCTTTGCAGTGTATTCAATTGAATATAAGTTGAAAAGGATTTGCAAATCATTGTATTCTGCTTTTATTTACAATTTACACAACATGCCAACTTCACTGGTTTTGGGTTTGTATCTTGTTATCATATTATTGATTCCATTTTTGAGATATTGGTTTATTTTAGTTTTTTCATGCTTTTATTTAGATTGCGAATTGGGTCCAACACTTGAGAAAGGTAGTGGGGAATAATGAACGGAAAGGGAGACGCCTATCATGAACTTAAACCAGAAGCTTTGAAGATACTAGGCCCTGAACTCGTACTGAATGATATATCAGTGTTGCCACTCCAATTGCAATATGTGATTGCATTTCACAATAGCCACATTGCAGGATGTGCAATGTTTGTCATGTGTCATCAAGGACGTCATGTAAGTCTGTTTTTTCCATTATTGTTTAGCCCTTCTATGTTAATGCTGGGTGAAGTTTAGATTCATTTATTTTTACATTTATGCTTTTATTCAGATAATTTCGACAGTGGATTGAGTCTGAAACTGGAGACAGAAAATGAAGAATTACACAATGTAAAGCAGCCATAGGCTTAGATGCTTCTGTCTTTAAACAGTTGGCGGACAGACAACAGCTTTTCTACTGGCATCCCCTGTCATCACATTAAAAGCCCCTCCTTTCTTTATCAGCCTCTGCTGTACTCCCTTCTCCTTCCTTCTTAAATTTATTAAAGGAAAAACAATTATTATTGATACTGCATATGGAGCCAGAGCAAGGAATGTGCATAAATATTTAGCCAAGTCTCCTCCTCCTCCTCCTGCTGTAGCCTGGTGATTTTCAGTGGCACCTCGCCACTGCCCCCTGAAACAAAAATATTAGCCCCTGACACATTCCAGAGCCCTCTGCTCAGGCTCAGCGTGATGTGTTTCCCCATGAGGCCTCCTAATTAATTTCAAAGTGCTGATCTAATTGTTTCAGCCCTTTTCTGTGTGAAAAAGACTGCCAAAGTAACAGACTCAGCGGAGTAGAAAGACACATAAATGTGCACACACCGGAGAAACAAACAAAATAACATGCAACATGGAAGATGTGCCTTAGTGCGTGCTGATTGTGGTTAGAGTTGGAGCTAATAGGCAGTGGGAGTCTGGTGATTGCTGCCCCAGGTGGCACAGAAAAGAAATCTGAATCGGTCTGTTTCCTCTCGACTGTGTTACTTTTCTTCTTATTAGTGAGAGTGTCTGGGTCTGTAGTGGTCCTAATACACATAAAGCTGAAGCTGAAATTCAGCTTTGTTGTAATGAAAGACACTAGAACGAGGTTGATGACACAAATATATGATAATTTTGTTATTTCCTCCATCTCCTTAGACTGTTTTAACCATTGATTTCCTTCATTTTCTCTACCTGACTTATTCTTCCAGAAAAAAAAACATTGGCAAATGAAAGTGGAAAGCTTTTTCATTACTCGTCTACATTTTTGCAGCATGAGTTCAGCCTCATCCCTCTTTCATCTTCTGTTTTTGTGAAGTCATAACTTACAGTTCATTACTCCTGCAGAGTCTCGGTAATGCTACCAAATGATTTTAAAACTGAAGAGAAACAATTTGTAAATGAGTTCAAACTTGACTGTCTGTTGGAAAGTTTGGGAACTTTGTTGAAGTACTGCTCCACAGAACATATGTGGGGAATGTTGAGAGAGAAAGAAGGAACTTAATTATCAATAACTATTTTGACATTGAATTATCAAAAAATAAAATCAATCTAGAATCATAGACTTTATAAAGAGGTAGATGAGACTGAGTGACGTCAGCCACTGGGTCTCCAAGGAACACTGCTGGTCTTAAAACTCATGTCTTATTTTTTGTTGAATTCTGACTTTTTTGCATGATTGTTCACATTATAATTTAAATGCCACTGCCAACAGACGTCAGTATGAATTGTCTACAGACCTGAAGTGACCGGCTTGTGGAGAAGCAGACATAAAGTCAGACTCATCTTTGCTGTGTTTACTCAAGTAAATATGGATTCTATATGTTTCAGCGGGTATGTTTCAGTATTTAAGTTGATGTGCGATCAGAGCCGACAAAACTATGACAAGGTGATAAAGAGAAGATTAAGATTGAGAAATAAAGAGTGCACACATTTTAACAACGGCCTTTTGTGGAGCAGTCGCTGCTACCTCTGTACAAATGTATACGTGGATGCAGAGTCTTCACCAGTAGTAGTAGGGGCTGTGACTTGAGGGGCTTCACTGACGTGGAGTTCAACTATAACTGTTTTGTCCATTGTTTAAATTGGATCTAGCTGCATCCTGCCTCCTCAGGGCAGATTAGTAATCTGTGTCACTTCATAACTTACAAGTAAGATGAAATGTGACATAACTGTTCGGGGTGAAGTCACTCTAAGAAACATTAGATATGTATTTGATTTAGGACCCCATACACCGGTGGCTTGGGTCTGATTTGGATAAATCAGATTCGTACCATTCAGACTGTCATAAAAAAAGATCATACTTGGGCCACTTTTGACTGCAGTGTGAACGTAGCCTAAATTGTCTAGCTGATCTGTGGTAGTCTCATATGTTGAGAACAGTCTCAAACAAGCTTCAGCCCATGTACATAACAGACAGTTCAGTTGAGTCAAGTCTTGAGCCTCCTTACCAATAGCTATACTCTGGCTTGCTGGCATGTCAGCCAGACCCCTAATTATGAATAACTTGTATTTTTCTTAATACAATAATAGATTCAGTGAACAGTAATGCAGATGTATCATCCTAAACCCTGCTCGAGTCCTGTTTCAAACTGAAACATTTAGGCCCATGTAACATTTTGCCTTCCCTGAAGCAGATTGGGGAATGACTTGAGCTCCATCTGTTCTGTCCCCAGAAGTAATATCAGAGCTATTGTAAATAGTAGTGCCGGTTATAAAAAATTTAAACCGATACAATGGCCGATAACTTCTGCTTCTCATGGCAGAAGATATAATATTTTTGCATGTTGAAATCTTGATCCAGCCACTGAGTCCTTAAGCTAGGCTTGCTGACCAGACTAACGTCAGATGTCCATATGTCTGTAGTAGTCTGTTCCTGTTATGTGTTGTTATCAAGTTATGGATGTGTGTGACAATGATATCTGGGATACATCCAAGAAGAAGCGGCGTCTTGGGTGGATGAAACGTATCTCCAAATGTGCTATCATGTTGCGAAAACCTGGGCTCTCAATGACAGAAAAGGGCTGGTCGTTGAGTGCTATGAACTCCTTCACTTTGTCGTGAATGGTTTTAGCCTTTTCACTGTCTTTTAAAAAGTTTGTCCAGTTTTCAAATGTCTGCTGAATGGATACATCTACGCTCCATGTTGTTTTTAGCCTTAGCACTGCTAGCTGCTACCGTAGTTGTTCCACCTTCTTTCAATACCGCTTCGCTGTGATGGCGACTTTTCAGGTAAGCTAGAAGATCTTTTGTGTTAAAACTTGAGGTCTTCTTTCCTCCTCTCAGACTTCTTGCCGAACAGGATGTGCAAACAGAAATACTGTTGTTACCTTCTGCCACTGAGAAAAACAGCTACACTGGTGAAGTCATGTTCACTTTTGGTCAGACAGAGAGGGGGGCAGGCTTGGGTCCTTCTAGTAAGGCGTGATAGATGACGTAACCAGCGCAACATGGCTTGCAAACAATTTCCCTAATTGAAGTTATTTATCATATATTTTAATCGGATAAAATGTATGTATCAGGTCAATAAAAAATGACATTATTTTTCCCCAAATCTGTCAATATTGTATCGGTCCGATGAATACCATGCATTCCTAATTGTAAAGGTGAGAAGGGAGAATGTGGGACCCGTGGGAGAACACATAACAGAGTGAAATACAGCTGTGCTGCTCTCCTCACACAAAGTTATTTTATGCTCTTAACTGACACAAATATCATGTCTTATTATGCTAATAAATAACAGCAGAGCTTTGTTACAGCACTTACAATGTGAAAAGGCCTACAGTCAACAATAACAACAATAATCACAATAACATGGCTTATTTGGATGACTTTTTATTTCATGTATATTACAGTCGATATTCCACACAGGCTTTCAAATGAGTCAGTAAAATAACATTTAACATTGGAAAATGTAGCGATGTACAGCAACAATAACACAAAAGAGCCCAGCAATTCAGGACATTTAAATATGAATACATCCTTAATTAATTCAATAGAAAACGCTCAAACATGTTTTCTTTTTCCATTTGATGCATTTAAAGTATAGTGCTCAGAGACCCACAGCCAAGGCAGTTCTGATACTCCTAGCCAGTTATTAACAAAAATGTGGAAATCGGACATATTTAGCAATGTTCACAGATTCTTTAGAGAAATCCTAAACTGCATTGAGATTCAGATCAGGACCAAAGCTCCAATCTCTTCTTCTCTGTGCCTTGATAAAGAGGTTATGACTAAAAGCAGCATTAATAAAAGAGTCATTGTGGGTTCATGTGATAAGTGTGCATGTTGTTATATTCATGGCAGAGAAGTTGCAAACTTTTAAACCCATCTCTTAGTTTTCATTTAAGGAGCCAATCAGTTGAAATGTAACCCTGGATATGTTTTTAGAATTAAAAATTTTAGATAAACTCATATTTTTGTTTGATCTTGTTTATTGACTTGACAAAAGGGCCAGATGGAGAGATAAACTTCATTTACACTGAGTGATCTAGTTTAGTTCAATACAGTTTACAGCATTACGCCCCGATCTCACTTGTGTTTCCACTGCCAGCTGCACCTTCATCCAAAGGCAGAGACATGCATTGCATTAGCTTTGTAAATTCATGACGTCACAGCATTTACATAGTGACACTGTAAAGAACGAGTAGCAATGTAGGACTTCCAGGACTCTAGTATTTCATGTGGACATTCTTCACAGCACAAACAGCCTGGTACGCTTAGCACCCCTTCACATGGATGTTAAAAATGGTTCAAGGATCAGTTATTTGTATACCCTCTCTCTCCTCCTTTATATAAAAGTGGGAAAACCCTGCTATTCTGAGCCAGACTGCTTGATAGAAACACACCAATAGAGCACTTGCTTTTGGCTTTTGATTCTTCACCTGGTTGTGAGTACATATTTTGGCCTCACTCCTTTTATTTCTTTCTTGGTTGCTTAAAGAGTACAACACTGTGTTCAAATGGAAGTTGAGGTGCAGAATTGGAGCTTTAGAGGATGTAGGTGTGTCTTCATTCTTGTTGGGTTCAAACAGTGGAGAATAAATACACAGTTCTTTAGATTTATATCAAAATTGTCTGTTTGTGCGACTTTTAAGTAGTGTAGTAATTTATTGTTACACTTGACAATTTGTAATTTGAAAATAAAACAGGTGACTGTTTCGACCAATAACACTTTGGTCCTATCAAAGTTCATTGACCAAGAAGTGAACTGACCAACTGTAGAGCATAAACACTGACAGTAGTAACTCACAAGCAGCATTATTGGAGTGTAACTCTCTAAATACTTGTCACCTTTTCTTTACCCTTTGTATTGCTGTTAACTTGGAGGATCATGTTTAAAGATACAGTATCTGTAAGTGCAATAAGCATCCATACTCACGGCTTACAGTACACTCAAAAACACAAAAGTACTAGAGCAGCTGAAGCCAGCATCTTCAATAATAGTGATGCTTTTATTTCAGTTACAACACTACAACATGCTGGGTTATACTCAAACATTGACAGAAAGACATATCTGTCGTCTTCTTTGACTGCACTGTATTTAATATAATTTGTAAAGTCGATTGTAGCCTATTAACATATTTCCACAGAACAATTTAATCACCTCTTTCTATCCCTGAAAACCCCACTGACACAGTAACAGAAGTGCTCTTGAAGAGGTGGGCAGGGAATCTATTCTGAGAGTAAGAATCATAGAGGGAGAGACAACATTTTAGCTGTCCCACTTTTGTCGGCACTCTGCATGATAAACGGCTCTGTTGATATCTCCTTCTGCAGCATTAGGCTGGTAGGTAGGCAGCCCCAGCATTTCACTTCTGTGTAATTAAAGAGGCGCAGAAACGAAAGGCAGCCAATTTGTCCAGAGCCCTAGCGCGTGGGCTCCTCCATCTATCTGCTTCTACAGTTTACACAAATGGCTGCACACACACCCACATGGACAGTACAACAGGGGGAAAATTGCAGCACTTTTTCCCCTTACGTTTGCATAAATATTTCCACCATACCTGCAAAACTAATATAACACACGCAATGTTTGCAATCTTTTTTATTTATATGTATTAGCTTATCTTTTTTACCCAGTCATGCATATGCAGCTCAGGCTGTGAGTATTCTGGTAGTTTTGTTTTGGCTTTTTACTCAACAGCACTGAATTGAAAATGGAGTGAAGGCTAAAGTGCTGACTTTCAGCTTTGATTTGAGAGTTTACACCCATTTCCCCTGAACTGTGAGCAAATTTGAGCCTTTTTATGCCATAACTGTCAAGGATGAATATTTGATGCATCCAGTATGGATATGTGGGCAGCTCAAAACACTCTTAATGTAAAAAAAGCCCTTCAGTCTCATTATAGTCCTTTGGCTATAAAGAATTTTTCAATCACTGTCTCTCAAAATGTGTCATTTATTGTCACATTTAATTGTCTGTAAAACCATAAACGTAATGTTTTTAATTACCATCAGCAACACCAAACGCTCAAGTTTTGAAGAATGACAGAATGTAAGTCATATTGAACCCAAATGCTGCTAAAAGAGAGAGAGAGAAATAAGCATTGGTCTATTGAAGTGTTTTGTGCAATTCATAAGTCTTGCAAATTTTTCTTGCCATTTGAGTATTTTAAAACAGGAAAGATTGACCATAGACCTTTGTTTTAGTAGCCACATGTACCAATAATGCTTGAGTTACAATTGTAGTACCAGTTTTTGTATTTATTTGGATCTACAATAGTCCATTTGGAAAAATTCAATAGACAGTGTTTGGGAATGGGCGGATCCTTGCAACAGCTTATCCAGTAGGTGACCTAATGATCATTCTGTTAACCATGTGTTACAGGCCAGTCAGATAATGTAGTAGGCAGGTGTTACTGTCGCTGTGTTCAAGACAGAATGTGAGCTATCTAGTAAAAGCATTTCAGAAGTAAAGCGGAAATATCCCTTCTATAGATAAATTCGTATTGTTGTCATTTGTTTTTCCTTCTAATAAGGAGATGCAGTCCGGATATAATAAAACTGCTGCTTAAAGAGACTGTGAGGAGTTTTTAAGTAATTACAAAAAAGTCTCACTTTTAGATATATGCCTGATCGAAATACGCACTTATCGATGAGTTTTATAGCATCTAAATAGGTTATCTATAAATGCTATTCTTTAGCCTCCTGGTCGGGTCGTACAGGGCTAGACTGGCCTGGATACTCAACTTCGGGGAACCAGACAATTAAAACTAGAGCGAATTTGTATTATTTCATCATTTATATTACACGTCTGGGAGCGCCGGGCTGTAAGTAGCGATATATAGCCGTCTACAACTACGATAATAACTTTTCCCCGCATTGCTTGTCGTCACACATCAAAAACTACGTAACTAGAAAGAGATACATTACCTCGTCGCTTTGCATCCTGTAAGTTGTTGAAAAAGAACTTATAAAGCAATGCAGAGTTCCGAGAAAGATCCATGCTGCATTCATTAACATCACAACAAACACATTTGGCTTCACATCTCTGGTGCGTTCAAGTTGTAGTCAGAAGTAGGAATTTCTGGGTCCGAGTGGGAAACTAAAACTGGAACGTCCCCCGAAGTCTGAATTTCCTACTGGGAACTCGGTGAAACCTCGCCACCCCGAGTTGACAATCAAAGATGGATGCCCCCAGTGTGAACAGTTATTTAGCTCCTGTAATAATCAATTTATTTGCACTTCTGACTGTGGTGTGTCGCTCTAGATCAGCTGTATACATAGTATTGCTAGATTTATATTTACAAAAATGCTGCCATAGTGATAATCACATTCTTCATACAACAACGCAGAATGTGCTAACAACAGCTAACAATAGCCTGGTAGATCGGCATGTTTTTTTCTGACTTCAACTGGAACGCCGATAAGTGGGAGATGATGTCACTCCCATTTCCGAGGTTACTGGAATGCAGCATTACGCCGGCGATAAATTCTCCTCATAGCAGCTTTAAGCTGTTAGCCTCTGTGCTAATCTCTGAATGATGTGTCCCTTCCTGCTGTCGTCATTCAATTAGTTCAATTCAGGTTAATCAAATTCAATTCAATTCAGTTCAACCACTTTATTGAATTGGAAGACGACAGCAGAGATTAGCTCATAGCTCCCACCTCCTCCTGCTCCAAAGAACGCTGATTGGACTGTCTTTCTCTGGACACTCACAATTAGATGGTAGATTGAAGCTTGGCAAGATGGATCTGCCAGATGACAAACATTGACTCAGAGGGGCCCATCTGGCCTGTAAGGTTACAGTAGCCAACCTAGGTAACAGCTTCTTTTCATGGGGTCTTTACATAAAAACAAAAGACTCAAAACCTAAATGAATATCCATATCTAAACATAGGTTTCATATTTGAAACTCTTCCCCTAACAATGCTAAGAACTGAAGAAGCCTTTTGGAGAAGAGTCTTTAAATGTCTTCAAGGATGTAAACCAGTCCATTTACCACTTGAATCAACGTTAGATAACTGTGACCTGGATGACTGGGAACCAACTAAGACATTTTACAGTGAAGTAGCTCTGTAAAAGGCCACCCTGATCACAAAGGACCCCTCTCCTTCCATCCACCACTTCTTCCACTCACTGCCACTAGGTAGATACAGTATTATAAAGTCCTACTGGCCTGCAAAGTGTTCAACAAATCCTCCATTTCCTCTGCAACAATCATGCTGAACAATACTGAACACACTAGGGCTGAAAGATATATTGTTTTCTGATTGAAATCGCGATTTTAGACAACGTGATCATGTGATCGCCAAAGCTGCGATTTTTTTAACATTACTCCTGACTCAGGATCTGTTGTGTCAGCTATTTGCTTGTGGCAGTGTTGTCACTTGTCAGCACTCATGTCCAAAACCATCAAAGGTTGTCATAATGGTTTTCTTGACAAATTCAGTAAGAAGTAATGTAGAGTTGTCAGTGATGCAGAAGTTTATTGTTGATTAAGTACTTTTGAGATTGTATTTGTTCAGCACTCCACCCTGATTTGTAGTGTCGGCCTTTGTTTTAAAATATTTGCTATTTTTTCAGGGAAAAAAATGATACATTGTATACTGTTTAGATGCTCAATATTTAGGTGCTGCTGAGCAATTAATTAATGACCCACTTATCTTGATGTCAGACATACATTTCAGAGGGCAGAGGTGGGGTCATTTTATTATCGCAAGAGTTTTATTTTGATATCATTCCTTTTCGGTTTCACTTAAAAAGATTGCCCAGGTTTCTTAATCTAGGGCTTATTAAAGTCCTTTAACTGCTGCTGTAAATGTTGTTAAGCCAGCTCTCTTGAGCCAAAAAAGACTGACCTTGGCCGACTTACTTGAGTGTCAGTCTGTTGGGCTAGCAGATTTTTTTTCTTTTATGTTTGTATTGTATTTAACGTGGTCAAGGAATTTAAAGTGTGTACATGCACCTTTCTTTTTGAAGCAATTCTTCCATTTAGTTTTCATCTTTGCCTTAGAGTAATGGGTTTTAATGTTTGATGGTATGATGGAGTTTTCTGTCATGTTTGTAAATGTTACTGTACACATTATGAATATTGCACTGAAGCTTGATTTGAAGAAAATCGTGAATCGAATGTGAATCGCATTATCTGACAGAAAAATCACTATTAGGTATTTTCGTATTATTGTTAACCCCTTGATTGCACTACTTTTATCAATCTTTACTTTGAATCATAGTACCTTATGCTCTTCAATGTGTTTTAATATAAAATGTTTTTTTCTGAAAAACAAGGTTGAGTGCTGCACTGGGTCAAGGCTTGTCATGGTGAATCCAGGAATGAGTGCTCTTCAAGAACGAAGGACAAAGGGAATGTTCAAAAACAGGCAGAAGACTGTTTAAGTGGGATTCAAGTTCTTTGGTTCTTTGTAAAATAGCCTGTCTTACAGGAAGAATATGAGGGACTTCAATGCAGATAAAAATTGTTTTTTTAGCAGGGATATGCCAATGCAGTTGACTAGACTCAGATGAGTCAAATGTGTGAACATATCCCTGCTGAGTAAAGGCTTTTAACTATATTTATCAGATTTTTGCTGCAAGACTGGACGCTGGACCATTTTGACAAGCTGAGGGGCGACGAGTGTCACTGCGCAGGCAGAGTAGAGAGCCGGAGCTAGTCAGACTCAGTGATGACCCATGCAGGCAAATCCAGCTGGAAACGAATATTTACAGAACTTACCTTCAAAACCTGTCCCCTCAGCGACTTTCACCCAAGCCTGCTCCTTTTTGTTCCGGTCTCTGTAGAGTACACACGTCAAATCGTATAGCTCTGAATAATGGCAAACAGTGCAGATCAACCTCTCCTCCATCTTTCAGAGGGGTTTGAGCAGGAGCAGGTGGCTGGAGCGTCACACGTCATCAAATCAATGGCGTCGGGGGGGAATGTCATCGCTGATCACGCGCCAAACACGTCCAACATATCGCCCAGAGCGTCCGGCCCGTTTGGGGCGTCAAACGACTCTACGCTCCATACGCGCCGCGCTAAATGTGTCCAACACACCGCCCGGGCTGAATCTGCGTCCAAACGCATCTTTGCATTGACTTTTTATGTAATCTCAACGCGCGTCTTTGCCAATTCGCGTCCGGTGTTGCTGTAGCTTAATACTAATTAAGCCAGCATGATTCAAGAAAAATATTGTATCTGTTTAAACTTTATTGGACCAAGAAAGCTCCATTGAGTTTAAGAATCATTTTCAAGAGTTTGACCAAGAAGTGCTGCAAAACTATGCAATATGTGCAGCTAAAGGCACTTAGCTTTTTGCTAACATTTTTTTTGAATTGATTTGGCATTTCAATAAAACCAGCTCCTAACATGGTTTGTTTTTTAAAATGATAGTTTTTTAAAAGCAGATGTACAAGAAAGTGTGGGGTGGAAGCTGTTAAAGATGTGTAAACACAAGGCATTGGCCAAAAGGTATTGTAAAAATCCTAAAGTGCAATAAATTCATCTTAACAGTTTTATGGTCTTGCTTGAGGGTGAATAGGTGTAAGTAGTCTTATTTCTGCTATTGAGAAACCCCTTCCATACTCTGCCACTCAGGTATGCACTGTGTGAAGAAACAAAGGGACCTCTGTGAGTGAGGGTTGTTTAGATTTTGTCCTCTTTGTTTAGAGGTCTGCTTGACTAAATGTGTGGAGAGCTGCCTGCAGACAGGTAAACAGCTCTTTGAATACAGGGGCCATTGTACAGAGCAGCCAGCGTCTCGTCTGCAGCACTTCACTTAATAGATGGAGGAGGAAGGCAGCTGAGAGGGCAGGGCAAAGTGATGGAGTGTGTGACAGTGGGAGACTGTGGTAGGGGCGAGACAGCCTGAAGAGAGACAAGG